>JAKUCV010002574.1:0-53224 GCA_028386065.3 Turnera subulata | reverse complement strand
CGCTAGTCTTAATTTATTATTACAACCCATCCGTAATAATAATCGACTAGGGACATTTAAGAATATGAAACATTCTAGGGTTATAAGTATGTGCAAGCGTTTATCTCATAAACGATACTTATTGGCATAACCTTAAGGCGTATACATGACTACAAATAATCATCCATGATTGGCTTTTGGGCATATTATACTAACAATCACAATATCCACACGACCAATAGCACAGTCCAACAACAGCAACATCAATAACCATAACAGTCAAATATCCAACAATGACCCTCTCAGTAGTTCATTCAAACAACAAAACACACAACTATCCACATTGACCAGTTCATCAATATTCTCAACACAATATACACAAGTCTATCACAATCCAACAACAGCATCAATAATTCCACAGCAATCAGGTAACAGTCAATAATTATTCCAACAGATCAATCTAACAACAAAAATACACAAACAACAAGGATACACACACAGCATTACGAGCACATATCAAGGTTTATCTATCCTCACCTTGGCCGATTACTCAACTCCGGAAACTATGACCGGTCCGACGCCGGCTCCTCGGGAAACTGCCCGATATCCGAACCTATACAAAAAAACCACATATATTCACATAAATGCACATAAGAGTATGTCATGATGCCAATTTTTCGAAATAAACCTATCCCGGTTACTCATCTTTTATTATTATCATTTATCGAAAATAATTAACTGTACGTATTTCCGAATATAATTTCGGTACCATACTTTAATTAAAACTCTTTTCCAAATATTCCCATAATTTAATTATATTTTTCCAAGATATTGATTACCATAATTTTCTAGAGATTATAACATATATATAGTTTCCAAAATATTAATCAAAGATATTTTTCTAGCAACATAGTTATATATATATATATGTCACTTATTTCAGAAAATATAATCCTTTATCAAAAATATATATGAAGATAATCACATGCTATTTATATACTTTTCCTGAAGTTATATATTCATAAAAGCTCATTCCGTAAATGGTTACATGTTAATAGATATACATTTTTTTATTTCCTTTAGACAAATTACTTTCCAAAACAATTATATATCAACAATGAGTATATACTTTTCATCTGGGTCGTCATCTTCCCAGAGCTCACCTTCACTTGCAGAGGCGGCGGCGACACGACGAGGCAGGCGACTCCGAGGCGGCGCGAGGGTGTCGTCGGTGGCAGCTGCAGACCCCGGTGCAGCGTCGTCGCAGCGATTGCTCGGGTTGCAGGTGGTCGCAGGTCGACGGCTGCAGGTGAGGCGGCAGCAGCGAACTCGGGAGGCGAGGCGGCACGGTTGCGTCTGGGCGGGCGGCGACTCGTCCTCGGCAACGGTAGGAGGAAGGCACTTGGTCGGCGGCGTCGGGTGGCGAGTGTGGTGGCGGCGCGGCAGGGAAAGAAGGAGAAGAGATGCAGGGGGGTGACGGTGGTGGTGGTCGGCCCTCTTCCTTTCCCTTTTCTTTTTTTTCTTTTTTTTTCTTTTCTCTCTTTTTATTTTTCTTCCCTCTTTCTTTTTTTTTTTCCTTCCTTTTTTTTCTTCTCTTCCTCCCTTCTGCATCTTCACCGGCTTTAAGCTGTTTTTCTTTTTTTTTATTATTAGTTTTTTCCTTTTACTATTAAGCATGTGAGCAATAATACAAATCGTCCATATTACGGGCGAGTCCGATCCGGACCAGAAAATAATCGATACCCCGTAGTTATTTTCCGATGTGATTTTCCGAGAAATTCCGAAATCCGAAAAATACCAACTTAGGTTCGAAAAATCCGCGGGAAAATCATGAGCGCGGGAAAACCCTTGGTTTCGAAAAACGACTCCCAATTTACCTTGAATTAATTACCCAAGATTAATTCAACAGTAAATCACGGTAAAACGACTTCTACAGTTCCGGTAAAAATCCAAAATTTTACCCGGGCTGTTACAGTACGTCTCCTTATAATCAACACTAGGTCATTGGGTAAAACCTTGTGCGGCAAGTCGTGCTTTATATCTCACTATTTCATTTTTTTCATTTCTTTTCTGCACAAATACCCACTTAACTGACCAATTTTACACCATCTAATGTATGAATTGCAGGTTCGAAAAGCTTCTCGCTTCATAAGTGAGTCTAACTCAGTCTTAATTACGTCTCTCCACTTTGGCCAATTATTTATGTGTCTATATTTATCAACAAATGTAGGTTCATGATTCTCATTATCTTCCATAATATTTGGCGCTGCAAAAATTTCGTCAACGGTTATTTCACTTCGGTTCCATCTTGTTCCTAACATAGTATAATTGATAGAGATCTCGTCATTTTCATTTATTTCAGGTACATGAGTTACTTCTGAAATTTTATCAATTGTGTCAGGAACCTCCTCTAGAGGATTTTTCTCTTCTTGAGGATTTTTAATTTGAACCTTGACTAGAGGTCTTATTACTTCATTTAGGTCATCTTGTATCTTTGCTTCTTTTCTCTGTCGAGAATTTTTATCTTTACAACCGAGTAGTCTCCCACGCTTCTGTTGTTCTTTAGACTCATTTGCATTTTTTTTTTTGTTCTTTAGAATATCAATTCGATCAGGAGCATTTGCAGTTGGTATATGAGATTTCATCATACTATTTAGATTAGTAAATGCGTCTGGTAATTGATTTACTAAATTTTGCGAACTTTAAGTTCAAACTGATTTGTTTGAGGATCAAAACTAAATAACGATATAGCATTCCACTTAATTTCTTTACGCAGCTATAAATAAATCTCGAGTTGATGGTTCCAAATATTTCATAATACATGGAGATTCATACCCAACATATATTCTTAATCTTCTTTGAGGACCCATTTTAGTTCGCTATGGTGGAACAATTTACACATGTATTGCACAACCAAAGGTTCGAAGATGGGATAAATTAGGCCCATGACCATAAACCATTTGAATGGGAAAAGGCTTATGATAACTTGTTGACTTGATGCGCACAAGTGTTGCTGCATGCAAAATAACATGTCCTGAGCAGGAATATGCAGTTCTCATCAATAATGGCCTAGAAATCAAGTGGAGGTGTTTGATAAACGATTGTGCTAGACGGTTTTGGGTGTGAACAAAAACTACAAGATGTTCAACCATAATTCCAATTGCCATTCAATAATCATTAAATGCCTTAAAACTGAATTCACCGGCATTAACAAAAAATATAGTCTTAATGGCATGATTAGAAAAGTGTGCTCGCAATTTGATTAATTGTGATAATAAGCACACAAATGCCAAATTGCGTGAAGACAATAAGCACACATGGGACCATCTAGTTTATGCATCGATTAAAATCATAAAATACCTAAATGGTCCACATAGGGGATGTATAGGTCCGCAAATATCCCCCTGAATCCTTTCTAAAAATGTTGGTGATTCTAGGCCAACCTTATCAAATAAAGGCTAATTAATTTTCCATGTGAGCAAGCAATCACATGAAATTAATTGGATTCGAAAAACTTCTGATTTTTCAATGAATGACCAAATGAATTTTCAAGAATTCTACGCATCATTATTTATCTGGGATGACCCAATGGTAATGCCAAACAAGAAATTCATGAGCCAACTTCGAGTTGGTGCCAGCTTCAAGCTGTGCAAACTATGTATTTTAATAACTTAGGAAAAATTATTTGCTAGCTTCAAACTGGTATTAACTTCTGGCTGGATATGATAACTTTTAATTACTCAAATATTTATGTAGTACAATCTAAAGGATAATACAAGTAATCTTTCGACAACTTGTTTGTTACTTACGACAGTAGCCTTTGTAATATAGAGATATGCAATATCTTCATCACTTATTGTCTCAACATCATATGCGTTTGAAACAAATATTAATAAATTCCTTTGAGACTTGAATAAATATTCTTAACTTTCTTTTTATTATTGTAAGTAGGAAAATTTGTGCTCTTCAGGAGTATAATAAAATTTATACTCTTCTAGAGCATAATGAAACTTGTGCTCTTCCGGAGCATATTAATCTATAGTAAAACTCATATTGATCTTTTCTCCTTCTCTTTTTTTAAATTGTACTATCATATGCTACTTACAAATAATTTTCTCTTATTAAATACGGAATGTGTTACTGCATTGTCTCCAGGACAAATGCCGAGTTATTATTCTAGAAACTATAGTTTCATATTTATATTAAAAAAAAGAATAGATATAACATATTGTAAAATAAATATAAGTAAAAATAAAATATAAAATAAATAAAATATAATAAAATATAATACATAATAATGTGATAAAGGTAAACATAGAATAAAATCATTTTTTTTTTACATTTTTATCTTAAAATATATATTTGCTTGCACCTTCAGGATAAGCAAGAAGAATAACAATGTCCATAGATGTATCTGCATAGAATTTGATATCATAGTTATCATCTTGAGCAAAGTTGGCTTCAACAATATTGTATTGGTCCTTCAAGATACTTAGTAAAGTTCTATCAAATGCCTTGCTATACGACATATTCTTTGTGACCAATTAATTATTATGTCATTCACTTCAGGGAATGGATGAGGACCAATAAGATGAGATTTATATTTTTTCATTAATAGCTCATTATTTTGTTTAGCCACAAGGAAGCACGAAATTAGATATGAAAATTTCGTGAAACCTTCATCCGGATATTACATTTAATGCATGAAAAATGGAGAATGTTTTTTTTTCAAAACATATCAACATCATTAATATTTTCTCCACATAATTTTATCTGAGAACTTAATCGAAACATAATTAAATTATATTCGTGCATAGATTTAAAATTTTGTAACCTCAGATGCATCTACTCGTAATGAGCTTCTGGAAGTGAGCATCTTCTGGAGATCATACATTTCCTTTAGGCTATGTTTGATACACAAGGAATGGGAATGAGAATAAAAATGAAAATCTTATTCCATTTTGTTTCATTTGGTTTCACCATAAACAACATCGCTTTAGAATTTATGTCTTAAATTATTGTCACTCCCGTACTTATGTCTTAGATCATTGCCAACCAAATAACAAAATTGTTTGAATTCCGTTTCTATTCCGATTCCATGGGATACCAAACAACAAAATGATTAGGATTCCATTTCTATTCCGATTCCAAGTGATACCAAACATAGCCTTAAATTCTTCCATTGAAAGGTTGACGAAGTGTAAATGATTTATTGTTTACCATCATACATTATTATACTCGGGAGGAAGGTGGTTATGGAGACTCTTTGGTGCAATCCTTCCCCGGAAGCCCCTTTACATAGTGGGCTTTTGTGAATGGCTGATGGCTCCCCCTTGTGGTTAGGTTAAGATTCATATGTAGCTTCTGCGATTGGTGGTTTGTTACTGGAACGGGAATACAGCAAGCCCAAGAATCATTTTTGAGTCTGTTAATTTTGAAGTAGTGGAAGTCTTGTGTGGACGTGTTGTTACAAGTTGATTGTCCAATCTGCCACTTCTGGCTGGCATCTGGTCTCTCCTTTCTCAGCTTTCCCTCGTTGTTCTTCTGTGGAGTCTACGTGACTGCAATGAGGCCAGAGATAACCAAAGCTAGATTGGTTTGCTGTCAACTGGTGAGTTTGAATGTTTTTTATTCGAACTGAGGCGCCCAGAAGCAGCCTTCATTTCATTCAGGAAGACTTACGGGGCTTGCAAGCTCCTGTGTAATTTTTAGTTTCATGCAGTATCCCATCCCATGTAACCAAAAAAAGAAAATATACAAAAATGGCCAGGTTTGAAGAAAAACTAGTATGCTGGCCTTGCTTTGCTGCGGCCATCAATATATGTTTCGGTATTATGCTTGATAAAGATTCGGCCATCTTTTAAATTTAGTTTTCTTCTTACTTTGTTGTAAGCACAATAAATTACACTGAAAAATTGCTTACAACAATAGTCGCGATGCACACTTTTATTTTACGACCTTTTGAAAGAAGAAACTTGTGAAGAACAACGGTATACGATGGAGTCGTCAATTATTCACATATATAGTACGAATAATGATAATAAAGTTACTTTATCTCTCTTTCCTTTTTACTCCATGAACAGAGATCCAAAACTTAAATTTTATTTCGGTTACAAAAAGAATCAACTGGAAAACTTATTTTCCATTCAATTTAGCACCGCCCCAGGTGCTCCATACAAATACAACCCGTAATTATTTAAACTCATGTCATTCATGTATGCAGTTCATTCCTTGTTCAATTCTTTCAAATATGTATATACACAAATAAATCAATCAATCAATCTTAGGTGGTAAAATATGAAGCAGTAAACTCGTAAATTTTTCAGCAGTAAAGTAAAAATAAAAATACAAAGCAATCCATGTGGAATCTAATTCTGTGATGAGCCTCAGTGAGAAGGTGGTTTGACATCCAACTATTCCATCAAAAAACATTAAGGGGAATTAAATTAGAACGTGATAGTAATTATATATGAAAGAAGCTTACTATTTGCCACCATTTTTTTGGCTTGTGATATCCTTGCTTAAACGTCGATCGAATTTCTGAAATAACAATAAGAAAAAGAAAAGAAAGCACCCGCGAAAAGGAAAATATAAACTATGGATATATCGAAGGAGTCACAACAACCAAGCAACAATAAGCACAGGCTAGTATAAAAAAAAAAAAGCACAGGCACCATGCATGAGTGGAGGAGGAAATAGCTCAAGCTGGTATGGAAATTTTATGGGGACCTATCTCCCCAGTAAGGAAAGTAAAAATAAGGTGAAGATATTTATAAAGAATGATAGGATGAAAGCACCGCCGGTATCGCCAATTAATATTTTGAAGCGGTTGAGCGGTGGAAGTATAGCTGTCCAAGGATTTGTCCCAATGTTGACACGATCTTACTATTATTCCACGTGTCTTTTATCCGCAAAGCATGGATGATGGCACAACAACATTTTGATTTGGTTTTAAAAAAATCCAATTATCAAAAAGGAAGTCTCACTATAATCACTACATAAAAATGCTTTTCCAAACTTTGTAGTTTAAAGAACTTATACTTGGGCTTAAAAGTCAATAAAGTACTGAAATTTGAAATGTGGAGGGACATCATAGCCAATAAAAATAAAAATATAGCTTCACTCATACCACAGTGAAATTAATGAAACTCAAAAGAACAATAACGCCCAAACGGTTTGGCATTTATATAGAGTATACAGAAATGAAGATGAATGGCAAGAAATCCAGGGGTTTCGTATTTACAGAGGAAGAAGTAAATTACTCAGTACGAAGCGGTGCAAAAAGTCCCTACGTGGACAATAATTCATGATACAAATGGTATAATTGTAGACCACATAGAGTACACAAAAAGTTAGTACATGCGGCAAAACATTAGGGCGCGGTGAATTACTATTGAAAAAGTATTTTGCAATTAGCATAACTGTGGGATAAAATGAATCAACCAATAACAATCTACTTTTAGTCACTACATTGTTCATTTGAATGTGCTGGAAACGGTGAAATAAAAAAAAAATCAACCAATAACACTACTACTTTTAGTCATTGCTTTATCCATTACAAAGACCCCAAAATGAATAGTAATATAATAATGGGGATTTTTAAAGCTTAAATCTTGGACTGTTTTAGGGGCCCGAACAGTGTAAAACAGGATGTGGAATGAAGTGAAGCACGAGGTGTTGAGCAGGTGGAAGAAAGCATAGTATTGAAATGGAGTGTGCAGCACATAAAAGAAAGCATGACGTGGAAGAAAGTACGGTGTTGAAATGGAGTGTGCAACACATAGAAGAAAGCATGAGGTGCTGAAATAGGTATACTCCACGAAGCAGGCAAAGGTGTGCTATAGTGCTACTAATCAGGGACATTTATAATTCATTCTAACCTATAAGAATTGAGCATTCACTCAGCTTGTATGTTTTTAAAAAACTCAAAATAAACAGTAACATCAAACCTGGCTTTTATATAGAGTATAATAATGAATAAAATTGACCAATAATAATCCAACCTTTACTCACCTCCAAATCACCCTAACAAACCTAATCTACAGTAACTTCTTCGGCTAGCTTTAATATATAGTATGAATGCTCAAAGCATTTACGATACAAAGGCTGTATAGCAGAAACGGTTAAGTCTATGGTAGAAAGGCTTGCTCAAGCCAGAATGAACAGACTATTAGGGAAAAATAAAATAAAATAAACTCATAAATTCACAAAGGAGCTAGAGATCCGCTTCAACATGATCCCTCCCATACTTGCCTTGCATATGTTGTAGAAGGAGAGAAAATTGATATAGATTCATCAGGGAAACAATGATTCCTTGATTAAAAAATATAGGGCAAACAATAATTATTCTTTTTTTTTTCGCTACTTCCAGTAAAGTGAATAATCAAAGCACAAGTACAGAAGTGATGGCATGTTTTTTCACTAAAAAAAGTACCAATTGCCATAGAGATAGAATAAGGAACTAACAGGACCCTCCAACGTCTCACAATGTTACAAGATGCCAAAACAAGAAAAGACAAGAAACTGTGTTTTATAGAAGTCATGCAAAAGATATCATGAATATTGAACAGAAGCATGCTTTGCCTTCCTCAAAATTGGGTAGGGATATAAGGAGAGCTAAAAAAAAGATCTTATGTAAAGCCAGAAAATCACATAATCCTTGAACTAAAAAAAGTCTTACCTAAAACCAGAAAATCAAATAACCCTTGAAGCACTGAAAGATGGCAGCCTTTCACACATCTTGCTGAATAACATTTCTCCCCAGAAGATACTAGATACAAAACTATAAGAACCAATGGTAGACACAATGAATTAAGCAAGTGAAGAACTAGCTTGCAACAAATGAATAGAGGGGAGCAAAACAGTGTCCCAAATTTGGAGCCTAGTGAAGCTCAAGATACTACACGAGCCTTGAACTCCATGAAAATGAGGATATTGTGGACAGGCTGGGAGCTCTAGTCTGCAAACTGCAGGAGAAAATACATTTTCCTACACCTGCTTCACAAGCCAAACATATCCTGTTTGATCCACAAACAAACTGGCAAGATATCCTCCTTTAACTCTTGAGCCTTGTTTGAAAGAGAAGGCAATCTAAAAGACATAATTACTAGGGAATTGAGTTGAGACTTCTATTCAGTAAAGTACCTTTCAAATCTTTTGCAAAGTACAAAAGCTACAAACCTGCATATACAAGTTAAAGAGAATCCTACTCTAATAAGAGGCTACCCCCCAAGTAATGGACTGGCCCAGAATAACCTCCACAGCTAGACTGAAACCACGTGGCCCAAAAGCTAAAGCTTGAGGTTATTTGGTAGCCAAATATTTTGTACATATATGCCCAAGACCTCTCTCACTCACTTCCAATATGGGACTTGGGTCATCACATTCTCCCCTCCTCTAGACCTCGCATCTTCGCTAGGGGAGCCCAAATCCATATCATAGGTACCCCGATCACGGGCTTGTACCAATCGTCGTCTCAACATCAACCCCCACGGGCCATATGGCCCAAGCCCATATACAAGAGGTTGAAGAGAATCCTACTGTAATAAGAGGTTAGAGATAATGCAAACCGCAGCAAATAAAGATCCTAAAAATCAGCCACGATCTAATTTCAAAAAAATAAACTAATTTGTCAAGATATCTCCATAACAGAATGCCAATAGAAAGAACTGTGAAACAAAACAACCATAAGACACAATTATTTGAGTGTTACAAGAATTTATATTCACAAAAGTAATTAGAATGCTAGATGAATGCAAAGTACAAAATGAAAATTTGTATTCCCCATTCGACATAATTCATGGATTGAAAGACTATTCATATATTCTGATCCATTCAACAAAAATTTACAAATTCAACACAACATTAATAAATCATAATTATTTTATACACTCTGCCAGAAAAATCATAGAAGATTAGTTCATCTTTCGTTGAGTTAAAATAATACTTTTTCCACAAATAAATAACTTATTGTGTAGTGAATAAACTGTGATCTACCATTGACCACTAGCATAATACTTAATAATATAGCAACACTAGGTACAAATTAGATCACTAATATATGTAGAATCAAAATTTTTTCTAAAACTTCTATACACACCACAACAATAGAACTATAGCAGCTGCTGAGAAGGCATGTCCCACATCAGATTTTTCAGAAAATGAATATATAATACATTACAAAATCAATTTATGCAATCCAGGATAGCACAAACAAAAAGAGAGTGAAGATTATCTGTTATACAGAAAAGTGTTTAACACTAAAAGGTAACGCAAAGGGGGCAAACCAGGGTTACTATTAAATTGCCAAGAAATACTTAATCCCCCTGTTTGGTATCAATTCTATGTGTCGAATGAATTCAATCGCAAAGGATATTTTTGTCGTTTACACATACTAACAGTAATTAGATCCAAAATGAATTCCTTAAGACAAAACAACTAATCATGTGTAAATGACAAAAATATTCTTAGAGATTGGATTCATTTCACAGATGGAATTGATACCAAACAAGCTGAATATGTTGCATGATTTTAGTAGCCACTCCATGTGACTTTTAAAAGACGCAATGTGACTGAGCGATGGGCCGCATATTCATTTTTCAGGTAAAAATTAAGATTCAAACATTCACATTCACTTTTTAGGCAAAAATTAGGAAAGAAGAGCAAAAGTGAATAATAGTCTTTGAATTATCACATCAAACACAGCACAAGAAGTAAGAAAGAAACTGTACCATATAAAGCACGGTTGATCAAATTCTTCAGAACAAGCCAGCAGAGACTCCATCAAGTTGTTCGAGTTAAATAGCCCCCAAGAAACAAGATGCTACATGGCTGCATATACTGCGAAACATATATAAGACATGTTGCAAATTTTCCAAGTTCAATGTGGTGAACAAAGGATTAGGAGTTTCACAAAGATCATGAAATCAGAAACAAAAATATAAGGAAAGAAAAAAGGGAAAGAAAAAGAGTTGATCGGGCATCAACCAAAACAGTAAAGAATAAGAAGAAAAGGGTAAAACGAAAACTAGCGAAATGAGTTATCAAATTCAACCTAGCAGGTAGGAGGAGAAATATTTTTCATACGATATCACTAGGGGCTTCCACCGTGAAACAGAGACCTTCAACATAGATCCAACATCAATGAAAACAATGGTTTCAGTGGACAACATGGGAAATGAGCATGACAGTTTATTTGCAACCATACCATGTCACTCTCCGGCACGGGACAACCGTTAGTGGCCAGTTCAGATCCAGGAGATTCATTCCATTGTTCCATTTCCATTCCCAGTTCACACTCATTCATCAACCAATTTTGTATCTGGAGTAAAGGATTTTAAATATTGGTCCCTCCCCTCCCTGATCGGATATTGCCTAATTACCTACCTACCAGATGTGCTATTTCATTTTTATTAAGATTTGAACAAGTAAGCCTCTCAGTCTCAGCATAGTATAACAGGGGAAGAAAGAAAACAAGGAAGGGGGAAAAAAAATTAAAATAACTTGAGAAATCCTTTTGGCGAAAAGCTTTATTTCCCAACTGATACTGCCAGTAGCTTGCTAGCATACCAAGGAAGGGAGGAGGATTTCGTAAACTTCACAAGTAAGAGAAGAATTTGAGTAGGTTAAAAGCTACACAACAAAACTGGACATGAACAATTTACGTAATCCACAAATTTCTAAATTTAAACCATATACCAAAAGAAGAAAAAGAATCATTCATGCACGAAGCATATGGAAATTAATTAAAGGAATCAATCAGCTAGAAATCAAACCAAAAGAGAGATCTATTATGAAATAGCAGCTCAATCAATATGATATACAACTACTACTACTAAAAAATAATAAGGGAATGAAAAAGGGAAAAGAAGAAAGCAGATGGATTTTCATGACGAGAAAAGCAAAAAAAAAAAAAAAAGATGGAAGCGAGATAACCGGTGAAGATCCAATCCAAGCAAAAGCAGCAGCAGCAGCTTCCTTTCCATTCATTCATTCACTTGAGGGGGGATTGGCCTGCAAGGTCTCCGATTCAGTTGATGCAAGGCGGGATCCAATTCGCTACTACGCCCAAAACCACCACCAACCACAATATCTTTATATGTGAATCAATCATCATCATCATCACTATCGCATAAGATGCCTGCCAGCCAATCAGTTCCCGACCTGCACCAAGCGAATTAGAGACCGCCGGCTACTACTCAATCTTCTTTTACTAATCTACACAAACAGATCCGTCACTGTTAAATTTTTGGGTTTTCTTTTCCCCTTTTTTTTTTTTTAAGGGTGCGACGAGCGGGGGGAGGGCGGTGCTGCTAGGAAGTAGTAGAACCAATGGATACGCGGATGGAAGTAAAGTCGGATTTGGAGGGCCACTTTAAATGTATAAACTAGTGGTTTACCCGTGTGTGTTACACTTACACACGGTTTTCTTCATGGTGGTGAACCGGCCTGGTCTTTATTTCCTATAATTTTATATTTCTTTTTAAAAATATTATAAACGCATCTTCCCTTTGAGGCTCACAAAGGTTGAGGGGAGGTAGAGCTCTATGCTATGGAGGGTGTGAGAGTACTCAGAAGGTTCAATTGGCATTAGCTAGTTCAAGAATTTCTAAATTTTTTTATCAGTGTCGTAATGGAGAATTGTTTCTGGATGTCTTCTCCAAGTTGCAACAACAATTAAGTTCGGAATCAAATACACACATGTTCTAGCGTTTGTCTGTTTGAGTATGCTCTGTATGCCAGTTTGCAGTACTATTTGTATTTATTCTACTATTTGTGTGTTTGAACTCTGATATCTGCAAGTCTACTTTCAAACCAAAAAAGAGAGAGGAGGTGGAGGGTGGCTGTTTTTTCAAATTAAAACTAATTTGGTTTCTTATGAACCCAAATCGATATTAAATTACCTAAAGAAATAAGTCAAGAGTGAATCACTTAAGAAGTATTACAGATTTGAACTCAAAGAAATCACACAAGATAAATATTTTTTACAAACTTATATTCTCTCAAATGGCTAGGTAAAAGCTCAAATGAGGTTTCATACCTCCATTTTTAGATTCTCAGGGTGGGGGATCTTTCGACTAATAGCTAGATGAGTTTAAAGTTGGCATCGACTTCTCTATGTAAAGTTGCCCATCTTGTCGGTACCAAATCTGGTTATGTCTTTAATTTACAGTACCTTGATTAAAAAATATTTCCTAAAGTAGTTTTGTTTGGCCCAATAATGCTTGCTGGAAATGTTACAGGACAAAGAACAACTCTCACTTGGCCTCTACAAGCTAAATGAGATGGTTTGCATTAATGAATCAACATTTTTTTTTATCGAAAAACGATAGATTCATATCATTCCATTCATGATGAATACAATAAACGCATACAACAAATTACAAGTAGAAACTCAGATCTCCTAAAAGCTATTCATCCTTTGAAGAGGATACTTATATGGACTTGCACCACTTCCCAAAGGACACAAAATTGTTGGTAAGGCTTCACAAGTCTTGTGCTAGCTTTCGTCAAAGGAAAAAATCTGCTTGCTCCACAGAAAATGCAACAGAATAGATAACTTCCATTCAAACTTGAATGACATGGTTTCAAAAACATCTACCACCCTTTTTTAAGCCCGATGGAAACGAAACAAGAAAACCACCGATCAGAGCCTAGATCCGTTTGATTTCCGGTAGGACAAACCAAAAATCTCATGACACAACTACTAAAGAGTAGTGAGTGCTTAGATCTCCGAGTAAATCGGGTCAAGACACACCTTAAAGCTCTAGATCTAAAGAGATAAGGTTTTCTTTTGAAAAAATACTCCAAAAAAAAAGGAGCAAGTAAACTAACAAATAATAGTAATGGCAAGATTGACTAAAGCAATCAGAAATCTACCATGAAAGGTAGAGAAAAGCTAAAGAACACACAAATTAAAGGAAAGAAAGGGTGGGGGCTTACCGTCGGCATGAAAGCCACGGCAGCCCCAAAATTGTTTTTGATAAAAGAAGAGAGATGGGAGAGCATTTTGGAAAGGTGGAGTATTTTTGCCAACAATTAAAGTCTGGATCACCAAAAATTAAATAGTGACGTTTCTGAATGGCAACCAACAGAAACCAAATATTCCAGCATATGGTCTTTTAGTGAAATCACAGCGAAATCGAAAATGTTGCCAACCTGACTAACTTTTAATCAACACATAAGACTTAAACAATTATGTTTATTAATCATCAAAATCATATATTAATCATTAGAGTCACATCATTATATGCTAAATGTGATTAATCTTAATTAAACACCAATTAAGAAGAGATAGAGGCATGGAAGTGAAAGGAAAAGTAGAAGGAGAATTTAAGCACAAAGGGAAATCGATGCGGTTACTAAGGAGGAAAGATCGTGAGACACGTGCCAAAGGAGAAGGATGCCGCCTGAATTATGGGTTGTGTCGCGATCTTGTCAATTAAGAGAAATAGTTAGAAAAGAAGGAAAATTTAAAGGGATAGCTAGTGTATCTCTCGAATGGCCATTTTTAGGAAGCGTAACAAGACACTCAAGTGGGAGATGAGAAGACGTTTCAATTTTAAATTGTCGGGTCTAACAGTTGACATAAGGAGACACAAGAAGCAATGAGGAACATTGGTAGGGTGAGTTAGTGTGTGGCAGTAGTATAAGCAGGCACAATGAAGAAAAAGGAAAATTAGAAGGAAAGCGTAACAATTACCCTGCAGTTTGCATTTTCTATTCTGCCTTGTATTCTTTTTTGATACATCGAGACCCTAACAACTTCCCATAATCCCATCCTATCCCAAACTACCTATAATCCCACTATTGAGATTCAATCCTTGACCTCTTAGATGAAACACCAAGAGAAATACCACTACACCACAAGTAATCCTAGCTCCGGCCCAACACCAACCTCTCACCACCACAATAGCTCTGTTTAAAGTGTCATATGTTTGTAAGCCTTAAGATATAGCCTATTTTTTCTCTTTAATTTTTCATTTACTTTCTTGTCTACCTGTACAATCCATTTGCTTCTTCTTGATTGCGGGGTAGAAATAGGTGGCTTGCTTGGGATTCAACCCATAATTTTAATTGGAATTCTAATAAATAAAGAATTGTTTCTAAAGAATATCTGATAAAAAATTATGGGATGAGGATATCTTCATTTTATTTTTTTTCACAAAATTTTAAAAATTATTTATTTTAAAAATTCAAACTGGGTAGGGTCGAATTTTAGGATATTATAGGGTTTTTGGAATAGATGGGTCAAAGAATCGGGTAGATAGTATACGAGGCCCAAAACGACACATAGATCCCATGTGAAATTACAATCGTTTTGACACTTCCTCAGACGGCCAAATTCGAGCAATCTGCCACTACCTAGCCCGAGATTTATGATTGGCCTGCTCGTAGAAATTTGGGGTACAGGAGTGACCAAAAAAAAGGTAAGATATACGATTGGCCAAAACCAAATAGTTGGGAGCAACCAGAAACTGTAAAAATTGAATGCCTGATTCCTTCATACTTTTCGTCAGCGGCCAAAGTTTGTAAGGTTGTTGGTGATTGTAACCATCATATACTCCTATATATAACCAAAGTTCCCATTTTTATCACAATGTTCTCACAGTTAATCATCTAAAGCTCGGCAAAGAGACAAGCATGAAGCAACACTTTCTTCCTAGAATTACCATCAATTTTGGGTCTGGCATCGTGAAGTGGATTGCTTGGCTTCCATAAAGCCCAAATACACTTTTTGGGTCAGCATTCTTATATATAAAAAAAAAAGAAATGTAAAACATCTCATGCTTACTTAGACATATTTTCCGGGAAGCTATTGTGGGGGTTGGTTGGCATCTCATGCTTCAAACCTCCCTTTTGTGTTTCTCATTTTGTCTAACCATCTAATGGTTGTATTTCTCTTCATGATGTAAGAGGATGTTCAATCCTGCAAACTGTTTTTTTTTTTTCCTGATTTTCTAATGATATAAACTCATTCAGAATAAAGAAAGAAAACAAAAAGCATCATCTAATCATTTAATAGTAGAGTCTTGAACGAGACTAAAACTACCCATCAAACTTCAAGTTTATTGCCATCACTTGACAAAGAACGTCTACAAAGCCAATATTCCATCAGGTTTGAAGGACAGACATATTTTGTCTTCTAGTAACCTTTTTTATGTTACGTTAATTGGCTTGCACATGAAAAGTCTAGAAGGATATGAAGTGCGCTAAATTATTCAAGGAATCGTAAGAGGTTCGGTTATGGAGAGTTGAATTTTTGCCTTCAAATTGTTGGCCATTTGCCTCATCTCCTCTCCTTCTTCATCTACCATTAACTTTCTCACACATCTCTCCATCTCCTTCCTGTTTAACAGCTCCTCCTCCAACTGCAAGCCTATTCCCCACACATGACTGGCGCACCTTGCATTCACTCTCTGATCACCTGATATGGGGCGGCAGATCATTGGAACTCCTTCAGTTGCACTCTCCAGGGTTGAGTTCCAACCGCAATGACTCCAAAATCCCCCCACTGCAGGGTGAGCCAACACTTCCTTTTGCGGTGCCCATTTCGCTATGTACCCTCTCTGCCCCACACTTTGAGTGAAACCCTCGGGCAAGAATTCATTCCACTTGCAACCAATCACTAACCCAGGCCTTTGCACCCACAGGAAAGGTTGGTTGCCATTGGCAAGAGCAAAAGCCATTTCAGTGGCCTCTTTCTCATCAATGCAAACCTGACTTCCAAAGCTTACATACAGGACTGAGTTGTCAGTTTGTTTGTCAAGCCAAGTAATGCAGCCAGTATCCGCGTTTCCGAGAATATTGCTGCTGGAATCTGGTGCGAATTTGTGCATAGGGCCTATTGGGAAGCTGGGAACCTGACATTGTTTCTGTAACTCTGTGAGGAATGGTTTCTCAAGGCATTCAACAGTATTCCAAATCACGGCTGACGGTGTCCTCGTATCGATCATCAGCGGTATGAGCCGCAGGAACTCCTCTGTTAGTCCCACCTTGGCAATAGGTAGATCCTTGAACCTCAGAGATTGAAGACCAGGCACTGCTTCACCTGACATGTACTCTGTAATTTGGTTGTTTTGTTAGAATATTGACTGATAAAGTTTTTTTTTTTCTTTTTTTTTTTGGGGAAGTATGATCACGCCTCACGGGCCTCTGATAAAGTTTTTTTTTTTGGAAGCGAGGAAGGCAAATGCCCTAACTTAAGAGTAAATAAGAAATCTGGCCAAAAAAAAAAAAAAAGAGTAAATAAGAAAACACAAGAACCCCAGTACATCATAAAATAGCTAGCACCTGATGCACAGCATCTCAGCCAATTTTCGTAACAAGGTAAGACCCAAGATCCAATTTCCAGCTAGGAGCCTGGCTTAAAACTTCTGCCACATAATTTGCTTCAAAATATATGTGCCTAATTAACCTCCTGAATCCTCCAATTTCTTCTCTTGTTTTTTCTGTCGTGGTAATTCTTCAGGTTTTTATTAGTGGAAATTTTATTACATGATGGTAGAACATAAGAGAGCCAAAATCTAATAAGATTATAACCAAACTCCGAATACAGAAGAGAACCAAGGTCGGATCCGGATCTGTCCGAGGAGAGTGGGGAAACAAAAAAAAAATATGGAAAAGAGATGGACTCCTAAACCTTTTTTAAAACCCCAATTTTGATTAATGTGCTGGAAACAGTATCTTGCAATAACAAATGCCTTAATTTTAAAAAATAATAAAGTAAGGAAAGAAAAATAAACAAATAAAAAGTCAAACAATTAAACATTTGATTGTTAATTTTTTCTTTTTTGCTTAAATAATGAAAAGGATTTAAGAAAACCATAATCAATAGTTAGTAATAATAATAAAAATAGAAGAAGAGATAAGCTAAAAGAATAACAAAGTTAGAAAATTTTGGCTCTTACCTGGAAGTCTCCATTTATAACCCTTCATTGTTTCTTCTTTTCTTTACCTTGTTTTGTCGTGTTCTTTCAACGACAACTTTGTGTTTTAATTTGATGGACAACATCCATATATATACGAAAAATTACCATGTCTCTTCATTTACTATATACATATTTTTATTTAGTACCAACAATAAATAGACGATGAAGTTTCATAATTACAAAAAACTTTTCATCCATTCAAAGGTAGATATATTTGTATTTGATCATTCATTGAGCCATAATTTTTTTTATGTCATACATCCTTGGTATTTTATAATTACACTTAATGTATAAGACTTTTCATCTTTTTATATGTAAATACATCTCATTTAATGTATGAAATATTTGTTATGTATAATTTTCCTCATTTGACAACTTACATAAGTCATTAGATATGGGGATGTAAAGAGGCTAAAACTCTTTGATGGTACATATCTTTTGTCATTCACAAATAATTAATTTAAGACTGAGTTTAAAATGTTAATTTTTTTATTAAATTCATTACTTGTCAATTAAGAATGTAAGAATATTTTAAATAGTATATATTTTAGAATAATAATTAAATAATATATTAATCATTTTGTTTGTTGAAAAATTACACGTAGGCAATTTGCCACGTGGCACTATGAATGGAATTTCTCTTAAAACAGGACAGGTGACAACACTGGGAAGAGGACTTAGATTTAATATATATATATATATATATATATATATATATATATATATATATATATATATATATGCACACTCTACAAATAGAACGAAGTATTCTTAGTAATTTCTTAGTTCTATTGAGCAATGTAAAAAGAATAATCCTACTCGCTTGAGAAACAGCACTTAGTCCTCTGTTTTGTATGTTTTATTTTCTCTGGGAGGGTAATTGCTTGATCAAGTCACTTGCAAAAAGCATCATAATATTACTAAGGTGTAACTTGTCATAGCGGGGAAGAGGATGTCATATCGAATATGAGGTGAGTGTACCTCTTACCATTACAAACAAAATGCCTAAACATGTTGTATGGTTGGTTTAAAAATACCTTAGCATGAGTTAAGATGAAATGAAAATAATAACAAAATATGGCAAGAAAAGAGAAGCATGGATTGTAGGCATGACCGGCTTAGCTTGCGGTGTTGCTGTGTGAAGATGTATCCATATGCATGATCACCAGTTATTCACTGTCACTATTTGATCAATTCATAAGTAATCTATTCCCAGCCTGAGTTTTTTTGGGGGTTAAACTTGGTGGTTTAGATTACATATCAAGATTTTTTCCATTATGTCGGTCACACTTTATTACCTCTTTTATTTCTTATATATCAATATCGCTCTTGTTATGCACATATGAGTGAATGCCAATTTTACCACAGAGTAAAATTATTTTTATCACACCCGAATTTACTTTCGATAAAATATTTTATCATACACCTAATTTCCACATGAATTGTTCTATCTACCTGTCTACCTTTCATTGTCTTCATCTTCATTATCTAATATCTATGTAATTTTATTTTTCTAATATAGCTTAACTAATTTATATTTATCCTCCCATTTTTACTTATGAATACCCCCTTTATTCATAAACATTTGTAACTATGATCTCCCAACATAAATTTCTCTCTACTCATTCCTACATACCTTACTCCTCAATCTTGTTCCTTATTAGTTCAATTATTACCATTTGTTCATATTATTACTTATTATCAAATTTTGCTATCAATGCTGTATTACCACCATCAAAGTTATATTATTACCATTAGGTTGTATTTCTTCTTCAATTTTATAAAAATTGTCATATATATGTTTTTCAGGTAAAGCCTTTTCCAATCAATGTATTACCCTTTAAAATTGGAAGTCATCCTTAAGTTAGAATTTGGTTGAATCTCAAACCCTAAAAGGCCAAATCCGGACTACCAACGTCACCAAGTACCTGGCTCGGAGGTTACGAATGACCTGCCCGTGAAAAGTTAGGATACAAGATTACCCAAACAAATAATAGGAGTGTACAATTGGTCAAAATAATAAAGTTGAGTATCAAATATCCTAATCTCCTAATTGCTGACAATTTTTTTTCTTTTTTGGAAAATTACATACCATGTCAGTATCATAGAATTTCCCAAATTTATATTTTTGGTTAGGAGGGCGCTCCTCATTTGTCATTGTCATGCAACTAATTAATTAATTAGAGGCTAGGCTATGTTGAGTTCTAAAGAGTAAAAAGAAAAGGGACCAGTCACATTTTAATCCCTGTGTTTGTCATTTACGACATTTTTCGTCCTTCTATTGCAGCGTACATATTAAATCTCTACATTGAATTTGGGAGATATTTTTTATTTTTCTCCTAATTTTTACTCAGAAAATGCTAACATGTCAATTTTTAACATCGAGGCCCACATCAAGCCAAACCTCCCCAACCCGAATCACACATCAATTAAAAGAATTGAAACGTCAAAAGATTAGCTTGGGTTCGAGAGTTTTGGTCGATGAGGACCCCGAATGCTGACGTGTTAATTAAAAAATTGACATATAAGCATTTTTTTAGCCAAAATTAGAAAAAAAATGGAAAATATCTCCAAAATCCAACCCATGGATACAATATGTTTGTTTTGCAACTAGAGGATGAAAAATGTCCTAAACAACAAACACAAGGGTGAATATGTTTAGGCCAAATAAAAGAGAGAGAGAGAGAAAAAAAAAAAAAAGAGGAAGAAAAACATGAGTTAAACACACATCGCTTAGCTAAGGGAGGGAAAGTAGGAGCATACCGTGAGGCTTGATGAAGGGAATAGCAGCACGAGCCAGGAAAGTTGCGAGACTGTTGGTGCGCAATACAATACTTGGAAGCTTGAAATGGTTAGCAGCTGCTGGGGCAAAGTACATGAGATCATCATAAATGAGGCAAGTTGTTATAGTAAGTTGTGCGAATTGTCGTCTATTATTTGTTATCTGTTACCCTTATGACTTGTAGTCCATAATTATTAGTTATTGTTATTTGTATTCCTGTATTCGGGGAACAGTTAGTGTGTCAGTCAATTTGGGGAATGTTATTTGTATCAGACTCTACCTATTTGGTAATTACTGAATAACAATACATCTTATTTCCCCTAAATCCTCTCTTTTCTCCCTTCTCCTTTGGTGAGACTCACTCGAGCTTCATCAATTGGTAGCGGAGCCGGCGACTCCGGTGACCATATGGCGGACGGTACTCGTTCCCAAGATTTAAAACGTCTTGATGAGACCTTCAAAACTTATTCCAAAGACACTACTGCTCGGATCGAGCAAAACCAAAAAGACACCAACGATCGTTTCACTCAAGTCCATAATCGCTTGGATCAGATTCATCGCGATGGTGCTGCAACGACAGAAGCTGTTCAAAAACTCTCCTCTCAGTTTGAGCTCTTCCTCCTCCAGAGCTCACAGCCACAACCCTTTTGCCCACCACCGCAACCATCTGCTGCTCTCTTAGGATCGATTCCGGCACCGATTGGGGGTAATCCTTCCATTTTGGGCCCAGCTCCTCCTTCCCTCCCTTATTCTTCTGTGTTGGCGGGTTCAGCACCACCATCTTTCGGGTCTTTCTCGATGGGTCAAGCTTCACCATCTCGCCTCGGTCCTGTGACCTTGCCTGTCACCTCCTCTGTTTACTCCCTACCTGGATCTACTTCTTACCTTGAGGTACCATTTCCTACTTCTCAACCTATCTCTTCTCCTACCTTATCCTCTGTTACTTGTTTTCCTGCTCTTCATTCTTTTCCTCCTACCCATTCTCTTAATTCGGGGTCTCTTAACCTTACCCAAACACCCTCCCCACCCACCTTACCCGCTTATAACCCTTTACACCCAAACACTAGCCCAGTTTATAACCCTTTACACCCAAACACTAGCCCTTTCTCCTTCACTACTAAGAAGAAATTGGACTTTCCTCGGTTTGATGGTACTGACCCTTCTACTTGGGTATATTGCTGCAACCAATATTTTGATTACGAGCTATGTACAGATGTGGAGAAAATTCGTTTTGCAGCATATCACTTTGAAGGTAAGGCAGTTTCATGGCATCGTCAATACATTGAACGACGCCCTATTGGTGTGCCGATTACATGGGCAGAATATACTGTTGCTGTGTGTTCTAGATTTGGTGGGCAAGGATATGATGATCCAATGGCTACGTTGAAACGAGTGGTGCAGGATGGTGATTTAGAGGCATATTTGGACAAGTTTGATGCCTGGATTACTCGCTGCCAAATTGATAACGCCAATGCGTTGAGTCTTTTTTTAGGTGGCTTGCGTGATGACCTTGAACTAGAAGTGCGTTGTTGTAAACCAGCTACTTTACCTGAAGCATATTCCTTTGCTAAGATGAAGGAAGCTCAATTGCAAGCTAAAGCTCTTCACTCTACTTCTAGGGTGTCCTACCTACCCTCTACCAACAAGAGCTCTCTTCTATCCAAGGCTGCTTCGGCCCTTCCAATGATTCCTCGCTTGACTTCTTCTGCTAACCGCAACCAGTATCACTTATCCAAGCTCGATCCTAAAGAGCGTGAGCAGCTACGGGCTAAAGGGCTTTGTTTTTATTGTAAGGAGAAATATGAACCAGGGCACCGGTGTAAAACTCTGAAATTGTATCTTCTAACGGTTGGTGGTGAGTTATCTCCTCCAACTCCTGAGCATTCTCTTGTTGGTGATGAGATACTTTATGAGGTTGATTATGGAGACCATACACCTGATGTTCACATTCCAGTGTATGCCCTAGTTGGAGGATTTGGCAATAATTCTGTGCGTTTAATGGGTATAGCTGATTCTTTCCCTATCTATATACTCATTGACTCTGGTAGCACAGCTAATATATTAGCTACTTCTTGTGCACAAAAGATGGGATGCTCTTTTACTTCTATTTCTCCACTACACATCACTATTGCCGATGGTTCTCCCTTAATTTGTTCTTCACAGTGTGCCGGTTTCAGCTGGTCTATGCAAGGCCATGATTATTTAGCTGATGTGTTGATTATGGATATTGCGGGTTATGATCTTATCCTTGGTATTGACTGGTTAGAACAATTTAACGACATACTTTGCAATTTTAAAAAACGACAGTTAATTTTTTGGAAGGATAATAAGCAAGTGATCCTACAAGGCATGACTGATGACCCACCTCAATCGAAGTCTGACCTTGGGGCTTTTCGGGTTCCACTTCCAGGCCAAGGGTGCCATCTTTTGGGAGATTCTACCTCCACTGCTGATTCTGTTATTCCAGGAGCTGCTGATGCTATTGCTCCTTTATTGGAGACCTTCAATAATTTGTTTGCAGAGCCTACTACTCTTCCCCCCTCCCGGGTGCATGATCATCAGATTCCTTTATTAGAGGGTACTTCTCTAATTCATCTTCGACCATATAAGCACTCAGCTTTACAAAAGGATATTATTGAGCACCAAGTTACTGACATGTTGAAGGCAGGCACTATTAGACCCAGCACTAGTCCTTTTTCTTCTCCTGTGGTCCTCGTTAAGAAGAAAGACGGTGGCTGGCGAATGTGTATTGATTACAGGGCTCTTAACAAGCAAACAGTGAAGAACCAATTTCCAATTCCATTAATTGAAGAACTCATTGACGAGCTCCATGGTGCTGTGATTTTCTCTAAGCTGGATCTGCGGTCGGGTTACCACCAAATCCGAATGCACCCGGCTGATATTTACAAAACCGCATTTCGCACCCACGAAGGTCATTATGAATTTCTGGTAATGCCCTTTGGTCTATCTAATGCCCCAGCTACATTCCAGTGTTCCATGAATACTATTCTTAAGCCATTCCTTCGGAAGTTTGTTCTTGTTTTTTTTGATGACATTTTAGTATACAGCCCTTCGGTTGAGAGTCACATTCACCATTTGCAACTAGTCTTTTCCACTCTGCAGCAGCATTCTTTTTTCTTAAAGAAGTCCAAGTATACTTTCGGAGTGAGCAAAGTGGAGTATTTAGGCCATTATATTTCCAGTGATGGTGTTTATACTGACCCTAAGAAAATTGAAGGGGTTCAAAATTGGCCATTACCAACTTCAGTGAAGGAACTTAAAGGGTTTTTGGGATTGGCTGGCTACTATAGACGCTTTATTGCAAACTTTGGCATTATTGCTAAACCACTAAATGACTTATTGAAGCTCAACTCTTTCCATTGGAACCCCGCAGCTCATTTAGCTTTTCAACAGTTGAAGCAAGCTTTAACTTCTGCTCCTGTTTTAGGTTTACCAGATTTTACTCAACCATTTGAGATTGAAACAGATGCTTCAGATGGGGGAATTGGGGCAGTTTTGATGCAGGGCGGCCACCCCATTGCGTATGCTAGTAAATCACTTTCTCCTAAACATGCTGGCTTGTCAGTTTATGAAAAAGAGCTTCTAGCTATTCTGTTTGCAGTGCAGAAATGGGAAAGGTATTTGCTGGATAGGCATTTCATTATTCGGACAGATCACCAGAGCTTGAAACATCTTCTTGAGCAAAGAGTTACTACAGCTAGTCAAGCTGCTTGGTTAGCCAATTTGTTGGCTCTTGATTATGAGATTTGCTATAAGAAGGGGAAGGAGAATTTAGCTGCCGATGCTCTGTCCCGAGTCCAAGGTAATGCTCTCTATACCTTGGCTATTTCTAGTATCCAGACTGATTTGTTGGACAAAATCAAACAATCTTGGCGTACTGATTTGAGGTTGAGTAAGAAACTCGATATTTTGCTAGCTGGAGGTACTGTTTCTAAATACAGTTGGGTGGCTAATTTACTTAAAAAGAATGGGAAATTGGTGGTAGGCACCACAGGCGATTTAACCACACATATTATTACATTATTCCACTCAAGTGCTTGGGGAGGTCATTCGGGGGTGAATGTGACTACTAAGAGGATTTCGATGTACTTTACTTGGAAGGGGTTAAATAGGCAAGTGAGGGAATTTATAAGGAATTGTTTGGTTTGCCAACAATCTAAGCCTGAGTGCATTGCTTCTCCTGGATTACTCCAACCTTTACCTACTCCCGAATCAGTCTTTACTGATATTACTATGGATTTCATAGAGGGGCTGCCCAAGAGTGGAGGAAAAGAGGCTATCAAGGTGGTGGTAGACCGTATGACTAAATTTGCTCACTTTTGTGCACTTTCGCATCCTTATACTGCTGCAGTTGTGGCCCAAAAATTTGTTGATAATGTCTATAAAATTCATGGTCTACCAGCTCGAATTGTGTCGGACAGGGACCCAATCTTTCTTAGCTCTTTTTGGAAGGAATTTTTTCATGTACAGGGGGTTCAGCTTAATTATTCCACAGCATATCACCCTCAATCAGATGGCCAAAGTGAGGTTGTTAATCGTTGTGTAGAGCAATATCTGAGGTGTTTTTGCAGCCAGCAGCCGAAGGCATGGAGTAAATGGTTGTCATTGGCTGAGCATTGGTACAATACCAGTCACCATTCCTCGATTGGAATGACTCCTTTCCAAGCTCTATTTGGTTACCCTCCACCAACTCACGTTCCTTACATTCCGGGTGATTCTTTGAATGAGTTAGTTAATCAGCAGATGGGAACTCGTGAAGAAATGGTTAAACTTTTGAAGGAGCAGTTGCTCAAAGCTCAACATCGTATGAAGCAATTGGCAGATAAGGGACGAACTGACAGGAACTTTGAGGAAGGTGATTGGGTGTTTCTTAAACTCCAACCTTATAGGCAACAATCGGTGCAAAGGAGAGCTAATTACAAGCTTTCTCTTCGTTATTATGGCCCTTATAAGGTTATTAAACGTGTTGGTGCAGTTGCATATAAGTTGGATTTGCCAAGTGATAGTAGAGTGCACCCTGTTTTTCATGTGTCTCAGTTGAAAAAAGCTCCTGGCCCTAATATGCAACCCATTCATCCTTCTACTGATGCTATTGATACTTGTTATCCTTATGCTATAATTGACAGGAAAATGGTACCACGAAATAATGTGGCAGTGACACTTTGGTTAATTCAATGGGTTGATAAGTCTGTGGAGGAAGCTACTTGGGAGGTTGCTGAAGACATTATGATTCGTTATCCTGATTTTGCAGCAGCAGTTCTTGCTTAATTTGCTTAATATTTTTTTTTTTTTTCCTTTTTTCAAACCTTGAGGACAAGGTTATTTAGAGAGGGTGGTATTGTTATAGTAAGTTGTGCGAATTGTCGTCTATTATTTGTTATCTGTTATCCTTATGACTTGTAGTTCATAATTATTAGTTATTGTTATTTGTATTCCTGTATTCGGGGAAACAGTTAGTGTGTCAGTCAATTTGGGGAATGTTATTTGTATCAGACTCTACCTATTTTGGTAACTACTGAATAACAATGCATCTTATTTCCCCTAAATCCTCTCTTTTCTCCCTTCTCCTTTGGTGAGACTCACTCGAGCTTCATCATATCCCCTCTAGCCAGCATCATAATTATCCCTTTATAAAAATTCCTTAAAACATTTTTTTAACAATAAAAAAATTCCTTAAATATTTTGTAACCGTCCCCCGTTAAATCAGTACCGTGCTTGCTTCTAATTCACTGCAACGAAATGCTAACCTGCAGCCGTTACTTTTACTCCGTTACCCACTTCCTCTCCCCTCCGATCACCACCACCACTACCACCGCCGTCAACCACCTATTCTCAAGACCCAAACCCCTCCTCCTCTCCCCTCCGCGCTCCTACTCCCACTCTCACACAATGAACCAAGACAACAACAAAACCAACACCCACCACCAACTACACAGCTCCATAGAATTCCTCACCCAAAAGCCCTACTCCCCGCCGCTGTGGGCCACCGGTCTCGGCCCCGTCCCTTCCCACACCGTCTCCCTGGGCCACCTCCCCACTCCCATCCACAGATGGAACCTCCCAAACTTGCCCCGCAACACGGAAGTCTACCTCAAGCGCGACGACCTGTCGGGGATGCAGCTCAGCGGCAACAAGGTCAGGAAGCTGGAGTTCCTGATGGCCGATGCCCTCGCCCAGGGCGCCGACTGCGTCGTCACCGTCGGTGGCATCCAGAGCAACCACTGCCGCGCCACCGCCGTCGCCGCTAAGTATCTCAATTTGGATTGTTATCTCATACTTCGAACATCTAAGGTTGTCACCAGAATTTGTTTGTTTTTTTTTTCCTGTGTTGCTTGCTTGTTTGTTTGTTTGTTTTGTTAATGGTAAAACAATGGAAATTTTGCAGGTTCTTGCGGACCAGGATCCAGGATTGACTGGGAATTTGTTGGTTGAGCGGTTGGTGGGTGCTCATGTTCAGCTCATTTCTAAAGAAGAATATGGACAAATTGGGAGTGTGGTTCGTCTTCTTATTCTACTAATGTGCCCGTTTATAATTATATTGAGGAATTTGCGTTGTACTGGCCCTTCCTTCCTTGTTGTGGATACTTTGTGATTGAATGTTTCATTCTGGTATTTTTTTGTAATATTTGCGGTTTTCATCTTATACCAGGCTCTCGCTAATGCCTTAAAAGAGAAGTTGATTAAAGAAGGAAGAAAACCCTATGTCATTCCAGTTGGCGGGTCAAACTCGTTAGGAACATGGTGAGTCGTTCTTCCTTTTCAAACTCATTTGCCGTATGATAGCCGGTCAATAGTTGGAGCAGCTTACAAATGATTGTTTCAAATATTATTAGGGTGTGTTTCCTTCTGTAATTGGGTTGTTGTGAGGAGAGGAGGAATTCAAGTACATTTTCATTTTCATTGTGATGTCTTGTACTACGATTTGAGTGGTTAGTGCCTTTATCTTGTTCCATCTGTATTCTATATTGCATTGCTTTTCTCTTCTTCTTCTTCTTTGATTTGGATATTGCTCATATGTTCAGAGTAAGTTCACTGCTTCAATGAAATGTACTTCATTCTCAATTAGTTTCATTCTGTTCCTCTTCTTCAACAATGCAAGTTATCGAATTCTTTTGCAGCAAATTCCTCTTGTTTCTGTGTCTTTTCTATATCATAAAATTAATTACTATGCTTTTTTGTCTAAAAAATTATTCAGGGGTTATATTGAAGCAGTCAGGGAAATTGAGCAGCAAGTAGAGGCTAGTGGCGGCAGATTAAAATTCGACGATATTGTTGTCGCATGTGGCAGGTGTTTGCTCTACGCTAATAAATTTTCACTAATGATATTATGGCTATTAAAATACTGATCATTCATGTTTACTGTGATTGGTATTGCACATGATGAATAATGGAAAAAAGAAAGAAGATAATCTTTTTGATATAAAAATGTTTCTGTGAAACAGTTATCGCTGGGGAAATTGTCCACATGGGCTTCCTTTGCAAATTCTTAAACAATTAGTAATTCTACCTTGTCATTGTAACATCATTTGTTCACTTGGGAGATTGTTTGCATGGTCTTCCTTTGCAAATTCTGAAACAATTTGTCGTAACATCATTTGTTTTTCGTGGCATATTCTAGAAGAACTTTTATCCTGGCAAAAGCTTGATCTTGAATAATTCACAGTATGGTTTTTTCTTAGTCCCATCTCTTTTGTGGTTGATCCATGCAAATGAAAAACAAGGCTTATCTTTCCTTTTTAAAGTTTCATTGTTTTCAGTAGTCTCTGTATTTGCTTCTTTACAATTTTTCCTCATTATTTTCTTGTGTATGTCACGTGAACCTTCATTCACCGTATTGCTATATAGTGTTTTGTAACTCTCTGACTGCAACGCTACATGAAAGAGTAAATTTTATTCTGAGCTCTGACTATATATATATATATTACATGTTATGACAATTGGGTTCTTGCTAGCAAGAAAACTGAAGTGATGCTTCTGTATGTCTAGCGGAGGTACAGTTGCTGGACTCTCATTGGGATCACAGCTGGGGGCTCTTAAAGCAAAAGTAAGTAGTTTTAGCATAGATATTCATTTAATTTTCTCCACATGTATCTACTGACTTGCATATTCCTATTCTGTAGGTTCATGCATATGCTGTGTGTGATGACCCAGATTACTTCTATGATTTTGTTCAAGGCCTAACTGATGGACTTAATGCTGGTGTTAACTCGCGTGATATTGCAGATGTTCTAAATGTGAGTGTTCCATAACATTGGCAGGAATTTTGTTTTAACAGGTCTTTTCTTGGTGTGTCATACGATAGATTGTGCTAAATGTTCAGCTTGTGGGAACTGGCATAGGTTGTCTTCATATTGCTTCTATTTTCGCCTGTTTGAATTCCTCTATAGCATTTGTGACAGAGAAAGCAGAGAGCTCTTTGTAGAGATGTTCAGTAAGTGACTTGGCTGGCAATATTTTTGGAGGGTATAGAAAGAAGCTCTAACGCTTTCATTTTGCCCTTTTCTCATTAAATTTCTGAGAGGTTTAGTTTCTGCTGGAGAACTGCAAAGTTTGACAGTATATGATGCCCCTGTTTCTTTTGTAAAACAGTATAGGTAAAAATGTAAATCTTATTGTGGAAGTTCCCTAGAGATTGTCCCATAAGCAAATGGGAACTCTGGATTGCGTCTCAGTTTTCTTCTTCCAATGATTATGTGTTATTGATTAATTGGCAAAAGATGGTGGAGACATGCACAACTTTTAACCTTTTTCTTTGGTTTGTTTCTTCCCATAGGCCAAAGGTCTAGGCTATGCCATGAATACTTCTGAGGAACTTAAATTTGTCAAGGAAATTGCAGCAGCTACTGGTGTCGTTCTTGACCCAGTTTACAGGTATTACAAAATTCAGTAACTAGCATCCATAATTCTTGATGATTTGCACAGCATTTCTTTGTAATCTAGTCAGCAATGATTTGCATCATTTTGTCTTTTTTTTTTTTTAACTACAAAGAAGGCATCATGTGAAATACTTTGCCAGATTACAAGTTCAAATCCGAAGCATTTTCAACCTATTTGCTAGTCACTGATATTAGTTCACAGTACAAAGATACTGGAGTTTGCTAATGGTTTTTGATTGTTATGATCTTTATAGTGGAAAAGCTGCTTATAGAATGATGGAAGATATGGCTGAGAATCCAGCGAAATGGGAAGGTAGAAAGGTCCTCTTCATACACACAGGAGGTCTACTTGGATTATACGACAAAGTCGACCAGCTGGGTTCATTGGTTGGCAACTGGAGTCGAATGGATGTCAATGAATCTGTTCCCCGGAAGGATGGCATTGGAAAAATGTTCTGATTAAAACCAAACCCAGTTGGGCTGAACATGAGTTTATTGATGCTCTCTGAGATGCTGGATCGCTCCAGCCATAACTTAAAGACACACCGACAGATTTCTCTCCAAAGCTTGGATTTGTTCTTTTTGTGCCGGCCCAAGAACTATGTAAAAACTAAGAAAAGGAAAAAGAGTACGGAAAGAAATGAATGAGAGCGAGAGAGAGAGAGAAAAGGAAGAAATTGAGCTAAACTTATGCGATTGACGTTTGTAAATAAGCTCCGATTGAATAATACTCCTGCCAATTTTTATCTATTGCTAGTGAGGACTTACTAACGTTCCAAATTATTATTTTTGAGGGCTTTAGAATGAATTGATTATTAAGCCTTCAAAACTTTAAAATTTTGATATTCATCGTTCAAAACACACGTATCATTCCTCTTTAATAACAGATAAATATAAATTAATTTGGATGAGACTCTTAGAAGAAGTATGAGATGTGTAAGGGAAAATGGGAAAGAAGTATTCTTATGATCTACAACATTCTCAGTTTCTTTATTGGTAGTATTTTAAACTTTTTGAAGGGTTGAAATTGAAGGAGTGTAAGAAAGTAAAAGAATGGTCTTTTTTTTTTGTTGGGAATCGGAATCCAAGGAATCGGCCTTTGAGTTCCAAAGTTAACAACCAAACTACACACGGACACATGCTGCCATTGAGGCGTCGTCAGCTACAGAAGTACGTGGCGATAAAGAGAACGTCCTCTGTTCCCAGTTTTCCTTCATCCTCTACAAAGTGATTCTTTGTAAGCCTCTACGTTCCTATCAGTCCATAGTATAGTACTTAGGAGGGAGTACCATCTTGTAAGCTTTCAAAAAAAAAAAGGCACTATAGTCAACAGTAATAGTCTCATTCATTTCAGGGGTCCCAGGTAGACTCGTGCCCTGTCTCTTAGGAGGCCACCTTGCTTTCACCTTTAAAGCAAGAGCAATTCTTATATTCTTCACCCTGTGCTGGTTAGTGGAAGTGTTCAGTTGTACACGATATTTTCTTCTCGTGCCTTCTTGTGAGTTCTTCTTGCAGAGAACTTGGAACAGTGAAGATGGTGTTCACAACTACCGTCACAGACTCTGATGAGCAGTTGCACAACACTTTTGCTTCCAGATATGTACGCACCCCTGTTCCCAGGTATATATATATATATGCCTTTTCATCATCTTTTATGCATATTTTGTTTATGCATGTTCCCTTTTATTTTCTGTGTGTTCCCTGAAAAATGAAGGGCAAGTATAGAACATTTTGTATTTATCCTCTTTGTCCGGGATTCATTTCTGTGGTAGATTCTAGTTGACAGCGTCATAGTTGTCTCTGTTACGATTACGAACATATTGGACTTGAAGTTGCTCGGGGGTATTAGAAAGTTCCAGTAGCTGTGGCCTATGGCATCAGTTCATGGGACTTTAAATAGCCTAAGAAGGAGACAAGAGGATGAAGGGCTGTTCTTTCTTTGTGTTCTTTTGTTAACCGAGAAGTTTGTTGATGGGGGGTTCAGGTTCAAGATGCCCGAGAAGTCGATGCCAAAGGAAGCAGCGTATCAGGTGATAAATGACGAACTGATGCTGGATGGGAATCCAAGGTTGAACTTGGCATCCTTTGTGACGACATGGATGGAGCCTGAATGTGACAAGCTCATCATGGATTCCATCAACAAGAACTATGTTGACATGGATGAGTACCCTGTTACTACGGAGCTCCAGGTTGAATCTCTCTCCCTTGTTAATGCTTATATGATTTATTACAAAGCCAATGAAAAATTGGGATTATTCAGAGTCGAAGCATGGGAAACAGCCATATTCTAATGATTGTCCTTTTGAAAGAAAAAAGAAGTGTGAGGAATACTGTATGTCTGCATCTATATGGTGATGGTCCAATTTCTGGGTGCAGAATCGATGTGTGAATATGATAGCCCACCTATTCCACGCTCCTGTTGGTGAGAGTGAAACAGCAGTTGGTGTCGGAACTGTGGGATCGTCTGAAGCAATTATGTTGGCTGGGTTAGCTTTTAAGAGGAAGTGGCAGAACAAGAGGAAAGCAGCAGGAAAACCCTATGATAAGCCCAACATTGTTACAGGAGCTAATGTGCAGGTGAGGGAAAACATCTTGGTAGCAGTCTTCAGTTTGTAATAACTTTGTTTTGTTGCTTCATGATTTACAACTCAAGGATTTCAATTAGTAACAGGTGGTATCTAGGAACTGATGTTTCTTATTATTGAGGAATATTGTTTGTCTCTTGCTGCATATAGGTCTGCTGGGAGAAGTTTGCAAGGTACTTTGAAGTTGAGCTTAAGGAAGTGAAGCTCAAGGAGGGGTATTATGTGATGGATCCAGCCAAAGCAGTTGAGATGGTGGATGAGAACACAATCTGCGTTGCAGCCATTTTAGGATCAACCCTGACCGGAGAGTTTGAGGATGTAAAGCTCCTTAATCAACTCCTTGAGCAAAAGAATAAAGAGACAGGTTGGGGCACACCAATCCATGTTGATGCTGCCAGTGGAGGCTTCATTGCACCTTTCTTGTGGCCTGATCTTGAGTGGGATTTCCGGTTGCCACTGGTGAAAAGTATCAATGTTAGTGGTCATAAGTATGGGCTTGTTTATGCTGGTGTTGGTTGGGTTGTGTGGAGGACCAAGGAAGAGTTGCCAGAGGAGCTAATCTTCCACATCAACTACCTTGGAACTGATCAACCCACTTTCACTCTTAACTTCTCGAAAGGTAAGTAATGATGGTGAAAAAAACTTGATGGGTCAGCTATGTCTGTTTCAATATATCTTCAGAATCAACAATCATCAGAGGACTACTTTCTTTTTTGCTTTTGGCAGTTGCATCATGTCATTTTGCTAACAAATTTGTACGTCAATTTTTCCCAGGATCCAGTCAAATAATTGCTCAGTATTATCAGTTGCTACGGCTTGGTTTTGAGGTAAATTTCTATGACATCAAAGGCATATTAGCTCAGAGTTAACTAGCAGATTTTTTGCTTGTTTATCTAATCTACTACATTGTAAGTACTAATACCTTTCAAAGAAACCAAGAAATGCCTATATTTGCCAGTGATGGCTCCAGTTTCCTTAAATATGTCCTACAACAATGAACAATAAGCATTTCTAGGCCTGTGTTTCTCTAATTGTTTTTCTTTAATTGATGTGTTCATCCTGGAACAGGGTTACAAGAGAATAGTTGAAAACTGCACGGAGAATGCAAGAGTCCTGAAAGAAGGAATAGAGAGAACGGGCCGGTTCGAAATCATCTCCAAGGACGTGGGTGTGCCCCTTGTGGCCTTCTCCTTGAAAGACAGCAGCAAATACACAGTATTCGATATATCCGAGAGCTTGCGAAGGTTCGGATGGATAGTTCCGGCCTACACAATGCCGGCCAATGCGGAACACGTAGCCGTGCTCCGGGTGGTGATCAGGGAGGATTTCAGCCGGAGCTTGGCGGAGAGACTTGTCTCCCATATTGAGCAGGTCTTGCAAGAAGTTGATGCACGCCATGGCCATGTTTCAACTGATGCTTCCTACATTTCACCGGCTGTTGAAGAGAACAACCACCAAGGTAAGAAGACCGGTGCTGAAAAGAGAGAGGAGGAGATCACCAAATATTGGAGGCGGCTTGCCAATGGCAAGAGAACTGGAGTGTGCTAGGCTGCTAGCTAGGCTAGCCATCTATAATATTTAGTATTGACTTTTGCGGGTGTAATGTATGCATATGGCTACTCTCGCGTGTCTTTTATGTTTGGTTTGTGATTGGGGCGACCATGTACTACCTTTGTAGTCAAGAAATGCGAGACATGTTTGTTAGGTAAGCTGTCTATAGGGATTTCCTGTGTGTCCTGTTAAGGTGCTGATGATTGTGAATCTTCCTTCAGATGAAATGCTCGTCTCTCCATTTATGTATAAGGAAGACAATTTCATTCATGTGATATGTTTGGGTTGGTTGTGTGACGATGGACTTTACCCATCTCCATGGGCTGGGGTGAGATTCTATACTTCAAAGAATAGCGATGAAATTTCTATTGGGCCAGCAGGAGTAATCCTTATGGCCATTTTTCTTTATCCTAGTCCAAGTGGAAATGGGTCGGCCCACTAAGCACTAACATGTTTTTTTTTTTCTCTCTTTTACTTTTTTTTAAAGGATGGTATTATGTCTTTTTTTTTTCTTTTATCAGATTTTTTTGATGAAGTCTTTTTTGTTACTATAACGGTTTAGGGATGATGATAATTGCACAACAACTAACAAGGTTGCATTTCCTGCAACTCTTTTGCTCTTTTGGTGAAGTTATTTCTTTCAAGGAAGTTACTTTTTAGGATTGGAATGAACCTCGTTGCTTTGTGTGTGTTTGTGTATTGGTTTTTCATAATTTGCTTTGATTCTAAAAGGGAAAAAAAAAGGAAAAAGGAAGAAAAACTCTAGCATATATTCGAGCCACAAAAGTGATTCCTTTTTATTTGTTTTTCTCTTAAAAAAAAAAATATTCTTCCCTTTTTATTCGTTCGACAATATTTCGTTTGAAGATAAGTAAGTGGCTAATTAGATGCGGCGGAAATGCACACATTTAGAGGAATATCAATCATTTGTTGTATTTGATATGACGTCGTTTCTGCTGATTACCACTTACCAGCTTCCTTCGTTTCAATGCAGGCAGAATCAGAGTCACTTCGTGGAATGTCTGTTTCTTTACCTATATATATCACCCGAAGCATTGCTACTCTTGTTTCTTTGCTCTTTTGCGATTAGCTTTTTGTACCGAATTTTCCCTCCTCAGTAGATGTCATGTAACGTCATTGATTATAAGATAATACGATTAGCCCGGCAACAATACAATAATTATGCACACTCTTACTAGCACGTACATTGGCCAATAATTATCAGTGCATATTCGTATTGGCAGAAGCCAACTTTGCTAGACTTAGAAATATGTACTGATGATTAATTAAGTCATTAATTTTCAACAGGGTTAACAATTAGAACTCAGATTATCACTGGTAAAACAGATGTAGCTAGAAATGGAAGAGAACAAGCATAATAAGATTGCTCAAAAAAAGAATAAGATTGCTGGATTTAATTAAGCAGTCATCCATCTGCCACAGTTTTTACATTGTATTTCCAGCGGATTAGTGCACTTTTAAAACTGAGCAGTAGATGATATACTTTTGATTATTTTTGGTGTCCACCCTTTTTCCCTCTCGGCGAGCTCTTAGAAGAACGAATCTCTTTGAACACTCACACAAAACATGTGGTCTATCTTATGATTAGTCTTGGTGTTACTGATTCAAGATGTAGTCAATCAACCAACATCCCTGATGATCTGAGTTCTGACCCTTTTGCTGTCAGCTCTTATAAATTTTTTAACTTATTGCACTTGATTGATGTTCAACTGGCATGGATCAATAGACAAAGGATATTGCCCATTAGTCAACTTGGATTTGCCTTTGTCTAGACGCAAGAATTTATTCTTCTAGCTTAGCGGATCAAAACTGTTGCATATATTTGACCATTCGAAACATGTAATGATGTGTTTGCATCAGGTTAGTGGATTAATTTTGGTGACAAGCTGCCGCACTCAGAACTAGTACTACTGTTATGTGATTCTTGAATCTTAATTAGTGGCTTTTTAGTAAGTCTTGTTTAGTGGGAAATTAAAAAGCTCTGTCGATGAAAATTAAGGCATATGACAAAAAATTGTAATCATGTTATGACATCTGAGTTTTATTGCGTCAATCAACACTTGAGCCGAAAGAAATGGTTAAGTGGATTTGTTCTTCATTCTATTGATGATATATATGGATTCTCCGCTACTTGTGCTAATAAAGTTTTTGTTTTCTTCAATTAGACGCGAATAACCATAGTGGGATTACTCTCTCATAGATTGAAAAAAGCACCTCATGCTGATATATGGAGGCAGGTTTCATTTTCACAGATGACATATATATTGGGATTCACTTTTTTGATGATTAGTTAGAAAACTCCCAACAGTTGATGAAACACTATCAGATGAGATATGTTCTCCTCATGCCAAGAAAGATACATAGACAGCTTTCTTTTGAGGCATGTGGGTTTTTTTATTAGAGAATGTAAAGGTGGTATATTCCATCAAGGGTAAGTATAGCAATCCAACGGAAGAGGAGATGTATCCATGCCAACAGTTCATGTTTACATCCCTATCTTATACCTAATACCCACAATCTCAAATTAAAGTGAGTTATACTCAAAAGTACCATTTCTCCTTCCTATTTCTCAGGTTTTTGCTACCCAATATTCTTTTTTTAGGAAATTTTGTTTTATGTTCCAGAAAAAGTAGATAACGGTGGAAAAGATGTTCTGGTATGCAACAGGAATTGAAAATGACGGGAAATTAGATGAAGAAAAGGCAAAATATTAATTAGTGATCAGGGTATGTTGGTGTATATTACATGGTTTTGGTTTGGCAGGTAGGTGTACTCTGCTTGTGTCAAGCTAAAGAAAACAGCAAAAAAAAAAAAAAAACCATCTCTTCTAGCAGTTCTCACAATTCCTGTTGTGGCAGTTCCATATTTAGGAAGGTTTTTGCAGAGATAACTTGCGGCCCCAGAAACTGTTTATATCACATTAGCTAGTAGGTGTCAAATCAGGTAATTAATAACACAGGAGGGAAGTTAATTTCTGTGTGTTTATATGTCACGCTTGAATATTCTCCTATCCTTACTTGAAACATAAAGGAATAATATCAGAATATGAGGGAAACTAAATTATCTGCTGTTAATATGAGGAAACGCAGATCTAGAGTAATGCTCCTATTGGTAGCTAGGTTATATACAATTAATATTTTTGTTTTGCAGTAATTAACCTTCTGTGTTCTATGTCGTGCACAAGTGTAACAGAATTCGAAGTTCTCTTTGTTGAGGGAAACCATCAAACCAACCAACTTTTTGGAAGTAAACCAAACTATACTATATATATATATTGAAGATGGCCTGAGAAAGTAGGTAAAACAGGTTAACAGTCTATAAAATTAAGTTATTTATTCAGTTTTTCGACGACAGTCAATATTTTTGAAGCATAGAAGTGATGACGTTAATATGGGATCTGTCAAGTTGACGCAAAGTTGATCTCTTGCGGTCTTGTTAGCAGTTTATGCTTCCTTCTTGGTTAGGATTGAGCATTCAAAGAGGAAGCCACCAATCTCTAGCTAGGGGAAGTAGTTTTGCAAGTGACATATGGTGGATGGATGTGAGAGAAGGGAGATGTCTTTTTTCCTCTACTGTTCAAAGAAGGCAACAAGCGACTTCTCCTACTATTGGAGAGTAGTAGGCCAACGACCGGAAGATAATCCTGTCACCAAATTTAATTACCAGAAAATTTTGATTTTCGATCGTAATTTATAACAAAAGGTATGATGCATGCATGAAATGAGAAGATAAAAAATGAGAAAGATTTTGCGTACCTAGCTACTAGCTAGCTATATACATTGTTCTGATGCACTTATGGAGAAGAGGAAGTAATGGATTTTCTGCCATTTTTTTGTTTTCTGATGATCATCATTAATTTCGATTACAAGCAAGAGAATCTCTCCACTTTGTTATTTTAGCCAGTAAATTAAACAGGAAGGTTGGAAAATGAAATAAGAATTAATTTGAGAAAATTTCCTGAAGCAAAAAGAAGTTGGAGATTCCAACATCGGAGCTACTTTTTTTCTCATGATCTTCTTCTCCAAAAAAAACTGGAAAAAAAGAAAGTCAACAGAACAATCGACGATCAACATCAACCAACGGGTCGTCGCTCGGGGATGATCTGCGCGCAAAGTTGATTACTCCTAGAAGACAAGTCGCTCATCCCACACACTGCGTACACAAAATCCCATGTGCTTCTAGCTAGGATTAGCAAGGAGAGGGTGGACAATTAATATGTGAAAATAATTACGTGGATCGTTCAAATAAAATCTTATTTAAAAACAAAATGATACTGGGTCACATCCGGAATAATTAGGGCAAAGTTTTAGATACGGAATGGACAACCAAAAAAAGTGATATAAAATGTGTAGTTGCTTAAGAGAAATTATTAGGGGTTTTAAAAATTTTCAAACCTACTACTTATTGAATTACCTACATGTGAGATTTATAAAAACTATATATCGTCTTTTCTCCTTTATTTGTGTAGGTGGGAAAGTATATATGGAAAACTTGATAGTTTCGTTGTTTTATTATTTTATAGAATTTGTTGACAAGGACACCAGTAAATGGAGAATAATTAGGCTCTATTTTTATCTGATTTATCTTTTAACCATTGGTGAAAATTCAAACGACCTTTCTTAATTTTTTTTGTCAGTTACGCAAATTTCGCTGGTACTAGTTGTAGGCTTGTAGCTTGTCAATGTCAACCTGCAAAAAAAAGAAAAAACCCGTACTGTGCAGATCATCACATTATAAAAGCCCAAAGAACAGATAACATATCATAATCATACATACAAGTAAATATAAATAACATCTTTAATTTACATTCTTACCCATAATTTTGTGTTGAAGTTCCTCATTTTCCTCTATTTTTCCTACCAAAAAAAAAAACTTATTTTCTTTCTTTCTTATTGTATTGTAATTTAATGCAACCTGCACTGTGGTTTTTTCCACAATGCTTTTCTCAATTTGCATTATTTCATAATATTTTATTTGTTGCAGCTGATTTATGTTGATTAAAGTTTGCTTAATAATTCTAGAACCGATGGTGGACGGAATGCAGTGATAAAATTTTCTTTGCACATAGCTTTTCCAAGAATTCGAACCACAGGCCTCGATTTGTATATATGTAATTAACAAGAATACAAATTAAACATTTTCTCAGGCTTTGTGAAATCAGAAATGGGATGTTTTTCCTACGAGAGAGGTTACTGGATTCGGCCGCCATCGCAACTTGCAAGAAGAAGTTCATTAATTATTATATATTTTCTTTTATCTTCTTAATTTGGATAAAAGGGAAATTTCAACAATCGCTACAGAAGTAGGGAAGACCAGATGCTTGACTCGAAATAAGCAGTTAACGACGGATGGATGCTGCCCTAAACTACTACACGTGCACTTTTGGAAGTTGTAATGAAGGTACAATGTTAGTTAGGTCAGAAAGGTGATCAAAAACCTAAAAACCTAAACTAATTGAACCACAAAATGCATACATCACACAAGTCGCTAACAAGATTACCAACCTCTTCCCCCAAAGTTAACTTCATTGCATAATAATAATTATAACATAAAAAAATTTTGTTAATTAATTAACCCTTTTCTTTATTAATTAATTATTTTCGGCAGGGGAAGGTTTGAAACTTCAGTTTAGGGAGTGTTAAGTGTCAACTTTCTGCTTACTGATGACAAATGCAGGCAGTTTAGCAAAACCGTTGATGATCTTAGTTATGGATACTAATAATCGAAAGCATAACATGTGTAATGAGATTCTAATTTGTCTCACTATTTTATGTTTCCTAATATTTATAATTAAGCCAAATCTTTTGTTCTTTTTAACGAAAGCAAATACTAGGTGGGTTATAAGTAGAGGTTGTAGGTTAGAAACTTGGGAAGACGTTGAAAGCAGAACGAAATTCACCCCACCAAGCAACCCCCCAAAGGACTCTCTTATAATTAATTCCTCTCTCTCTCTCTCTTTCTTTCTCCAAAAAAAACATGCGTACACAGATGATTACTTATAAGAATTTGTTAGCCTAGACGTTGCATCAATCGCTGGAAGAGGTCTGTCCAAACCCTCCTACTCTCTAACGGAAAACTCCCTTGATCCCCTTGCTATCTTCCTCTCCTTAAATTCTCCTGAGGTTCAGTTTCCTCTCCTGCTCTTGTTTGCCCACCACCAACAAATCTATCTCTCCCTCAATCGATCTAGCCCTGTATTCAGTTCATGTATTAGGGAACATATACACACGCGTGAAAAAGAATAGACACACACACACACATATATAGCTACAATTAGCTAGCTAGCTAGGGTTTTCCCTGTATTTGTCTTATTTGATCTTTTTTACTAGAAGAGATAAAAATGTGTTCTAGAGGGCACTGGAGACCAGCTGAAGATGAGAAGCTTAAGGAGTTGGTTGAGAGATATGGTCCTCACAATTGGAACGCCATAGCTGAAAAGCTCCATGGCAGATCAGGTGAATATTTTGAGATATAATTAATTTCAGTCATGATAATTCGATTAATTATTTAATCATCACGGTTTTAAGTACTGAAACTTAGGTCATGATTAGTAAATTTTATCAGGGTTTTGGATCATTAATTTCTAGTTACAAATCTGTTTCGGTTTACTATGCCGTTTGAAAACAACTAGGGTTTTGTTTCTAACTGAAGGAAACTGCTTGATTGTGATTGATAACTAACAGAAGAAGCTTAAAATTTTATATCATTTATTCAGGTAAGAGCTGTAGGTTGAGATGGTTTAATCAGTTAGATCCAAGAATTAACCGAAGCCCTTTCACCGAAGAGGAAGAAGAGCGGCTTCTTGCTTCTCACCGGATTCATGGGAACCGATGGGCTATTATCGCTAGGCTATTCCCTGGGAGAACCGATAATGCAGTGAAGAATCATTGGCATGTTATCATGGCCAGAAGATGCAGAGAAAGATCAAAGCTTCATGCCAAGAGAGCTGCTCATCAAACTTTAGTAAACGAGCAAAGAGCATTCTCCTCATCAAAACAAGACTTTGCTGGTGCATTTATCCATACATTTCAAGGGAACCACCCTTTGACTCCTCAAAATCATCTTCTCTTTTGTAAAGAGTTTTGTGGCAAAGATAGGATTCATTTGGAAGGTATTGTTATCATTATTATTATTATATAAAGAATATATGACTAGAGTATTATGATGATGATATGGTATTTTATACTTTCTTGATTATCACCAAGACATTTCTGCATGATTTTACAGATAAAAAACAGCCGATTGAGTTTTATGATTTTCTTCAAGTAAACACCGACTCAAACAAGAGCGAAGTCATTGACAATGTGAAAAGAGGTGACGAGGAGGTAGATCAAGAAGCTATGGAACAGCAGAACAAAGCAGCTGGTGTTTCCTTCATTGACTTTTTGTCCGTTGGGAACTCCTGATATATGCTGCATGCATGTTATATCAATGGCCATGACCTACCTCTACAAAGGAGAGGCTTTTTTCATGTCATAGTAAGTAAGAATTGCTATATAATGACTTAGGACTCTTTTTAAAAATACTACAACTGCACTGACCTGAGAAATATTTAAGAGAAGACATGTAACAACCACCTTGATAAGTTCATAATGTACAGAAAGCAAAGATTTTTTTCCAAACCTAGTGTAATTAAGATCTTTGCTTATTTATTGTTTATATTAATTCCAAGGGTTTGATATTAATGGAGGGAACTTTATGAAATTTAAGAAGAAGAAAGCTAGCTAGCCCACAAGTGCAAGTGACTGCGTACTTACTCTGCCACTGATGATATAAAAATGTGAGACTAATTAACAATCTTGCATGGTTCAACCATTTTAATTTGTCCATTTTTCTTATTTTGATAGAGAGACCATTTTATTCCTGATATTATCTTACCCTCGCATTATTGAATCCAAAAGCTGATGACGGTTTTTGATATGGCATGCATTGGGATGAACATTGTACTTGTAAATTTGATCATCGCATTGTTAACAAGAGAAATTATGTAAAGCAATTTGCTTCATGCATGGAGTTTGGCTGTTACTACATGTAATATAATATATGATCCGACATTAATCGTTGAAGACATTCATTCTAAATATCCGGTGGTTGATTTAAGTGAGTCGTTATGTGCCTTCTAAGGAATTTATTTGACCTCCAATCCATCGCTCACCCAATTGTTTTATGGAGGACTACAAATTTCGTCCTTGGTGGACTCCATAGGCATACTGTTTGCTCTTTGCTTGAGTTTCTGAAAAAAAGTGATCGAAAGCATTATCACCATGAACTCTGATATTCTAATCAGGAATGCTGAGAAAAGAAAAGAAAAAAAATGAAGCTGATGAAAAACTTATATTATGTTCATATCATACCACCCAGTAGTGGGATATAAGAGTGCTGCTGGGATAACAGCAAATCAAACACAACCTTACTTGTGTGACAGACTCCACATACCAAAATTATAATTATTTAGTTTTCCATTAGCCTTGAAATTCGTTTCGTTAAAAAAATCCTAATCAATATTCAGCCGCATGTGAGTACCATTTCGTGTGGCTAAATAATATATACATGGAAAAGAAACATAGCTATTTGCATTTCTCTGTTTCATTAGAGGAAGTGTCTAACGTGATGGTGTTGTCTTCTGCCAGTAGCCTACTTGGCCAATTTCTTTCCATTTCTCTTGTGTTTCTGCCTCTCTGGGTTGTAAATTGTAATTCAATATGTATAATTACGGTTCTATATTATTTGGTTTGACAGTTATGCTCGGTTTTATATATAAAAAAACTAATATATATATATATATATATATATATAATATTAGTAAACTTAATTAGTTCTTTGAATTATCCAGGGATTCTGATGTAATCAAGCACTTCAAATCAAGTTTTACAACTAAATAATCCACTTACAGACAACAAATATCATCTTGCCGTCTGACATAATCCATGACGACGTGCCATGTTTATTGATCTTGATAGGACTTATAACCACCCACAAGCATCTGTCGTCACTTGAACTACGCACAGATAATTAACTGATACATTGTCTCAAAACTGATTGCCTTATTATTTAATTATGATCTTTCCTATCATCTTTAAGGTTGAACTGTATTTTTTTATTATGTTTAGTGCTGCTCAGAATAAGAGGTAATCTCTTCGAATAGTGGCGTATATGCATGTGGATGTGCTTATTAATTCTCTCTTTTTTCTTTTCTTTCTATATTTTCTTGTGATTTTTAAGCCTTCTTGCAGGCAGAGGCCTGAACTTTAGAGATGTTTCTCCGTGACAGGACGATATGGACAGATAAGTACTACTGAAAAGTTGAAAACACTGGATATTAGCTAGTGAAATTACTAGCTGGCTGGCTGCGACAGTTATAGAAAGTAGAGACTGAGTTGAGGTCTTTTTTGATGCTAAGAAAATAAAAGTTGGCACAGACAGTTACTTAACTATGATTGGATCAATGGATTTCCTTATCTCCACTGTTAATTTGCAGGTGACCTGCCCAGTTTTCACCCTTGTCAGAATGATGATGTATAGATGTCATTCCTTCATCTATTATTGTGCGACACAAAGTCAGGATAACATGTGCGGGGGAAATTATATCTAACGATTGGAAGTACTGACTACAAAAGAAATGAAATCAGTGACATCTAAATGGATTCGCAAGTGTGAATATTACGTATAAAAAACAGAAATATGGATGGTAAGTTTGATCACCAGTACGTTCATTTATAGTGTGTGCAAGTTCCTTGAAAAAAAGAGCAACACATTTCCAGTACAACTGTACAGACAAGGTACACCAAGCAAATATTAACAATTTGACTCTATGCGATTAAAAGCATAGTTGAAACTAGAGTATCGTTAATGTGAAAATTAGTGTCATGCTACAGCTCATCTTGTAAAAGAATCTCATAAATATCCGTCCGCAGATTTAACTCCTTATCCCGCATTACTTCCTGGAGATCTGAGAGTTCTTTTGCAGTTAGGACGGAGTTCAATTTGGAAAAGCCATCGAGCCATAATTTTTTTGACCTAAGACGAAAGAAAAAGGGTCAAACCATGATAATATAAAGCCACCAGCATTAAAGATTCAGAATTGAAAATTTTGAATAGTAAAAGGTTATGAAAGTAAGAATACACCTAGAAGCAGGGACACTCTTACCATGGGCAGGCATGAATAGCCCGAAAGAAAATGCGTCTGGCTGCTGGAGGATTGGCTGCAATGTCAATTTCATAGGCTATGTACGTACGCCAGAGGATAACAGAGTTGCTCAATGTTTCATTTGCCAATGCTCTTTCAAATAACCCATGGATTCTATGCTGGGAGCTTCCTCTACTCATCTCAAACAACAAGGCAAAAAGCCAGACAACAACAGATGGTTTCCTGAAAATATAACACGAAATCAAGAATAGAGTCATTACCTATGCTGAAGCAAAAGATGACCATCTTTTCCAGTTACCAAACCGAACTAACAATACGAAAGACTGTCTAAGAACCTTTTTAGACAGACACCAAACCTATCCAGAGTGAAATTCCAGAGCCCTCATGTCAAAGCAATGTAACAGCCCATGCAACAACACAAGGCATAAAAGCAAACGCAACCATGCATGGAATTAAACAGTCAAATTAACATTACAGCCATCAGAAAATTTATGCAGAAAGTGAAATTTGCACCATTCACTGGCTATTCCATATGTTTGTGTGCAAGTGCTGACACACTACTCTTTCCTATAAAAAGCAGAAGCATGAAAGAGACAGTATATCATCTTACTTGTGACAGAGATCATCAAACAACAACCGTAATTTATTGGGTGTTGTATAAAGAAGGCCAGTCTCCACCAAGTTCCTGTAAAGTTCAAAGCTGGAAGGATATATTTGGAGCCCCTTCAAGATTGATGCCCAGATTTTTGATAAGCTTAATTGCTCTTGATGTCTTAGAAGCATCCTCACATAATAGTTGAACAAAAACTCAAGATGGTGACTATGGCTCCTCCTTTCTGCAGGTTAGGGCATTGAGTTAGTCATGAGAAACAACAAAAGAACTAGCATGGTCGATTATAACACCTAATTATTCATCAAACTCTCTGCTCTGCAACATTAAACCTGCTATCTCCTTCTAGACCAAAATATAAGCACAGAACAGGATCAGGAACTCCCAACCTGGCACCTCAACATAACGAGGGAAATGAAAGTAGCTTCCATTCATCAACAATACGGACAAATAATGGGATGCAAACAGACAACAAAAATGCAACAGTTTTGAGCCTCAACCAAACTAAATAGACAACACAAGTGACACGAATTTAAACCTCAATATAACTAAGAGGACCAAAATGGCTTGCATAGCCAATGAAAATGTTAACATACATAGGTCAAAAGAACATGTAACTTAATACTTATATTCTTCGAGCAACACTGACCACTATATAGTAGGAATTTAAATTATCCAAAATTTTCATAGAATTTAAATTTGGCATTCAATTTTATAGATCGCACTGTTTAAAGAAACTGAATCATATGAAACTATTTTTGTAAACCCTCAAAGAAGACTGATAATAGAGGGACAATATCATCAACAGCCAACACTATCCTTTAGTTTAATCCTCTCCAAATACTAAAATAAAATGCAAGAAAAAGAAAATATGGGAAAGTAAGTGAACCTGGAAGCACCATAGTAAAGGCCTCATCTATGACTCCAATACCGGCTCCCCATCCATTAGTCAATTCTTCAAATAAAGCAGCTGAACAAATTAGAGCTACAGATTGATCATCTATAACACCATGCAACCATGCTGATCGTACTGCTTTCAATTTATCTTTAAAACCTTGGTGAGCTCTCAGCAAGTGCAAGCTCGATGGTTTACATTCAAATGGAACGTACTTTGCCCCATTTCCCAAGCAAGATAAAACATGTAATGCGCGAGAGTGTGCTTCTTCAGTGTTACCAGAGTCATTACCAAGTTCACTCTCAGCATACCAGAAATATATAAGAGGAGCATTAGCTCGTAAATCCTGCAAGATAGAAAGGGAAAAGGCCAATGTTATATATTCTAATATAAATGAGGAGTGGGAAAGTAAGATACCAACTAAAAACATGTTCTGATGTCAAAATTCTTATTTGTCTTCCTCCAATGATACAACAGAGTAATGAAAAATTCTAATAAAGAAAGAAAAGACCAGTTGGAAAACTTAAAACGGCTGTGATGACAGAAACATGTGCAAAGGGCATATGTAACAATATATTCCGCTGGAGTTTGAGGCAAGTAAGATGTCCATGCTACTGTTGAACTTTTCCAATGTATGAACCTATATCTCAATGCTGTTGCTGGAGTATTTTAAATATTCAGACAAAGAAACCACCAGTCCTTATATATTTCACAACAGGCAATTAATTTGAGAACTTAATCTGGAATTGCTCCAAATCCGAAGTCCCTTCACATCCAAATAGACAAGAATTATTTTAAAGAGATAAAAACAAATTGTATTGGCAAGAAGCACGATGACATGCAAAGTTGCCATATACCATCACAAAAAAAATTACACACGACGGTTTCCATTCCAGCCAAGTTAGTTGGTCAGAAAAACAACCTAAATCAAATCTTTTTAGTTTACTGAAGATGAGACATATAAAGTGGGAGCAAAACATCAAAATGATTATATATAAATCAATTTCCTTTAGCACAAAATTTAAACTGACTACACTAAGAAATATCTAATCGAGAGAATATAGAGATCTTACAGGTGGAAGACCTTCAACAGATGTCAATGCCATGTCAAAGACTCTTCTAGCATGAGCCATGTTTCCAAATGCAGCTTCCCTTTGTGCATAAACACCACAAAGCAACGCATCCTAAGAAAACAAGGAATTAGAAAGAACAAAAACTACAATAATAATCCATGTCATGTACAAGAAAAAGAGAGCAACTGATACCTGTCTATCGCTTTTTAAGAGGGATTTAGCCAGAGCTCGGCACGGGGTAGAAGAATCTAGTTTCACAACAGACAATTCTTCTGCCACAAGAGCAGCTTCCTCGAGCAAGTGATTACGGGGAAAAGCAGTTAAACAAAGTAAGATAGCATTACGTAGAAATTTCATCACATCTGCCCTCCTATCACCAATACTGCCTAGAAGGAACTCCAAGCTGTTACAAGTTGAGCTGCTTTGTGATTTGACTGTAATGTCGTGTACACTTCTCAAGGGCTTTGCTATTGAATCTGGCAACACCTCTAAGCTGAGCATTTTCTCACTCCAGCTTGAACTGTTTGTGCATATCCTAGAAAGGAAAAGCACGAGTATATAACAAAATACAACAAACCACAAAATGTATGTTGCATGCGGGTGGCAATCAGATGCAAACATGATGCTGGAGTTATTCACATAAGCAATCACAGTTTCCTCTTGTTGATAAAAAAGAATACACTACTGACAGAATAGAATGATAGCTAACGCCATATTTATGACATATGTACATACAACCAACAAATTAGATTCAACTGTGGAACTATCAACCTGAAACTACAAATCACATTGCCCAAAGAGAAGCAATAGAGAAGATTTGCAAGGGATCAAGGATAAGAACCTAAAATTCCATACAGTAATCACAAACTACTGGAAAAAAATGTTAGGATGAAAACAACAGAACGAACAAGACTTTATAGATTCTTCCACAAAGTTCAAACTCATAATAGCTACATTAAAAAAAAAAAATGAATTTCTTAAATACATAAAGGTGCAGTTAGATGACTGATAAAAGAAGGTGAAAGATAAGCTTACCGTTGTGATATTTCCCCACCAAAGAATTCAATAAACTGAAATACTAGAGATAAGCGAGCCTCTCTTGAGGATAATGAAAACAAGTATTCACTGATGTCTTCAAATAATATCACTCCCAAAAGATTCCCATCAGCTTCTCTATCAGTCGTCCCATCAATCTGTGAGATGCCATCTGTTTCACTAGTGCGGAGTTAGATGATAAGTAACAGAGTAGTACCTTTCAAAAGAGAAAACAGCAAGTCATGTACACTTGTGCAATCAAAGTCATGCTTTCATGCTTTAATGTAAAAGTGAAAAAACAAAAACACAAAGGAAAAGCGAGACAAAGAGTGTACCAGATTTGTCACGAAGAGGGAGCCAGTGAGTACAATCTCTTGATGCCTCTTCCTCAGACCATCTAGCCCAGGTTGAGGTGTCTTTAACTTCGCTGTCAGCCTCAGCATCAACATCTATGCCTAGCTGTCTTAACAAAGCTTCTGTATCATCTTCCTGCTTAATTTCTTCATTTTCGATTTCCTCTTGAAACTCTTCAACCATCACATCATTGTTGGTCACATCTTCCAAGTCCTTGGCAGTTTCGTTATCTTTGGAAAAGGGTTCTGACCAGCCTGTCCAACCACCTCTCTCGTCATCTTGTGCAGTCTCCTCTTTCATAATTCGTTGCCTGTTTTCCTCCTCTTTCTCTAGCCAGGTAGACCAACCAAGAGCTCCCTCTTCTCCAATCCTAAGGCCGCCAGAATTCCAGAAATGCTCAAACAGTCGTAGTTTACCCCGCTCAGTTGTGTGTAATCGAGGAGCGAACACACTAAATTCAATTTCGGCCTGAAATAATGCAGTGGTCATCTCTTTATACCCTGCCTGCCACTCAAACCTGCAAAGACTAAGAAATATGTCCACCAGGCCAAGTTCAAGCTGAACTACATTATCATCCACAGTGGAAAGCTGTGCATTCTGATAAACCTGGAGGAAAAAAATAAGAATTAGCTTCACGTTAGTTTTTCCCTTGGGGCCAGAGAGACAAAACATCACATTTAAAACCAATTCCCAGGTGTCAAAAATAAAAGCTCCACACAGGACATAACCATAGGAATCGTCGAACAGATAAAGAAGACAAGTAATTTTTCCAGGGAAGAGAGCAAAAGAAAGCTTAAAATCTCAAAAACTTTTGATCCACAACTTGTTCCAGCACACATGTACAAACGATATATGCATATGGGATGTTATGAGTTACTAATACCAACCCCAATAGGCCATTGATTTCAAAGAAAGCTTTGTCTGTCCCAGAAGAAGCACAGATGCATAAAGTTCAATGAGAAGATTTTCGCACACATATGCAAATGTGTTGTGCTGATAAAAGTGATGATATTAAAAGCTTAAAACAAAGGCATCCATACCACCTGCAGTTGTCAACATAAGCACTATTTTTTTTGCCTTTATTTGCACAACAATAATGGTAGATAAGTAGAAGACAACAAGATCAATGCCATCAATGAATAATACCAAAAAAAGGAGTTGAATTGGATAAGAACCTGCCTAGACTGCTTGCTACATGCAGTAGATAGAGCTTCAATAGCATGCACGTACATTTTTCTTATATCCGAAACCTTGAACCTAGAGAACTCTCCTTGAACAACACGCAAATACTCTTTCCACAACTTGCAACTCCCCGAATGATGAATAAGTACCTTCTCCCATCTACCAATCAAAACATCAGTACTGTCTCTTCTCTGATACGCCTTCAGAAGGCAAAGCAACAACTCCTCATTGTCAGGGTTAAGCTCAGTAGCTTTTTCCAGAATGCTTATCTTCTTCTCCAGCGTCTGCAAACGAGCACCTTTCTGGGGTTGCATACTGGCAACCTTATCTTGAAACTCTGCAAAATCCAACCACACTTTGTCATCATGAGGATGCTCCCTAGTTAACACATTAAACTCCCGTGTCCTGCGCAGCACTTCATCTTCCCAAGACTCCTCCACAACATCAGCCGTTGAAGCCAAACCGTCACGACCAACCCCTTCTCCTGTCTTCTCATCCTCCAACAAGGGAATAAAATCATCCGAAGGTACAGCCGGAGATGGCTTGCGTGCAAGAACACGAACACGCTTCAGGTTCTTATGGCGTTCCACAGCAGCATACTTTGCAGACCAATACCGACCAGCAGATCTTAGGTCACTATCCAGAGCATCAACATCTTCATCCTTATCAAATCCAGAGCCTCCCCGCTTCATTTTATACAGCCCTCCAAAGCCAATTCCAAGTGGCTTCGTAAGATTATAAGGTTTATATCGGGGAACGTCCATTCTGCATATTATTCAAAGCAAAATATGAAAAAAAAAAAGTATAGAGAAAGAATTCAAAATCATTACACGAAAGTGTACCAACTGTTTCCTGAACGATAGAGAACAATAAAAGAATAATGAATCTCGGTTTTTACAGTTACCTGTAAAGGCTTCCGTAGACCAAATTGTCCGCATCGCCGTGAGTATCTAAGTAATAATCCTTAGCCGGTTTGGTAACGGAATCAGCCCAAACCCTAACATTAGACTTTCTAGGAGCTAAACCATTTCCACCACGCTCCTCGTCTCTGGATCTCTTCCGCTTCTTCTCGTGTTTTCTCCTCTTCCTCTTCTTCTTCCTTCTCTCTCCATCGGAATCAGACTCGGAAAGGGAGCGAGAATAATCACCGCCGCCTGGTCTTTCGCTTTCCACGTCCTCTTCTTCTTTGAGTAGCTCGTACTGAGTCGAAGGCTGCGCCCGCTGCTTCGGTTGGTAGTCGTCGTCTTCGGAGGAGGACGGTTCGTGGGGGTGATTGTTGAGGGAGGAAACGGCGTCGTTTATGACGGAGAGGTCGGCGGTGAAGCTCGTGTTTGAAAGCCATTCGGGAGGAACAGGAACGACGGAGGAGGAGGAGGAGGAGGCGGTCGCGGTCGCGGTCGCCTGAGGGTGCGGGGAGGCGGAGGATGCCGCGAACAAAGGGAACAGAGAGGGTTTTACTTCTTCTCCTCCGGCTGCTCTACTGTCCTCCATTACAAAATGTTTTTGGAGAAGAATCTAATACCTGAGTATTCGAGTTTAGTTTATACTGCGACTTCAAACAGCTTTACCGTTCAGCTCAGGCTTCGCTTTGAAATAGGATTAAAGCGTTTTTGTCCTTGTGTAAGGCCTCAAAGTTGGATTTCATCCTCTTGTAGATTTTTGGTCTCTTTTCATCCCTCTATTCGACTCGTTTGGTTCGTCCGGCCAGAATCCGGCGAAAATCGCTGACGTGACACATTTTCCGGTGCCACATCAGATTTGTGAGTCCCACATGTGAGGGTTAGCCCAAAACCGAATCAGCTCCACCCGACCCGTTTCTGTCAACCGATTAACCCGACGAAAATGCCCCACCCCCACATTTTTTTTACTTTTTTGTTAAAATGCCCAAATTGTAATCCTTGTTCTTAAATTAATTTTTTATAAAATTAAATTTTCACACATTCCAAATCTTTTGTACTTCAAAATTTTTTACCAAATTTTTTTTTATACATCATAAATTCATAATTTTTGTACCTACTACCCAATTTAAATAAAAAATAATATTAATTATAATCCTTACTCTTAAATTAATTTTTTGTGTGAAAGATTTAACTTTCCACAAATCCAAAAGATAGATTTGAAGGTTTTTCCTAAATATAACTCTTTCTGACCCATCTAAATTTTTTTACCCATTACCCAATTTAAATTTTTAACGACACACAATTACTATTAACTCTCATGATTTTTCTCTAATTTTATTCATAATTTTCTCCTAATCTTTTCTTATCAAAGATTTTTTTTTAAAAAAAATAGAAAATAATTCCCATGACGAGAAACACCATCACCCTCCTCCTCCTCCACGACGACCACCAGCAGAACCACTACTACCCTCCTCCACCAGAAAACACAACCCCACAACCTCCTCCTCCACCACGATAACCACCACAAGAACCGCCACTATCCTTCTCCTCCACAACCAATCAGCGAGTCAATACCCCTCCAAAGCTAAACCGCGTCCAACCACCAGTAACCCCATCAAATGCCGAGAGCAACTGTAACAGCCCAGGTAAAAATTTCATTTTTACCGGGACTGTTTAAGTTAATCTACAGTAATTTACCGTTGATTTTTAATCTTGGGTAAATAAATTATGGTAAATTGAGCCTTGAATTCTGAAACCGAGCATAGTCCCATGCTCGGGATTTTTTCTGCGGATTTTACGGACCGAAGTTGGGATTTTTCCGGGTCCGGGAATCTTCGAAAAAGCCGGGATTATTCTCGAATTATCGGACCAGAAACAAGATAAGTGGGTATACCGGATATTTTCTGGTCCAGGTGGGCCACACTTCACATACAGCATAGTAACTGCATAATTGAAGTGCAATTATTCAGCCGCCAATTCCTATTCAGCCTGTGACTTATCAATGATTTTGCTTCCTATAAACTATTTTTCCTCTGCTTTCTTCCACACATCATCACCTGCAACTTCTTCTTCACTACCACACCTTCAAATACACAAAACCATCCACTGCCAATCTAAACCAGAAAAGAGANCTTCCTATAAACTATTTTTCCTCTGCTTTCTTCCACACATCATCACCTGCAACTTCTTCTTCACTACCACACCTTCAAATACACAAAACCATCCACTGCCAATCTAAACCAGAAAAGAGAAAAGAGAAAGAAAAAAAAAACAAAAATACAATAAACACAACCACAAACGCCACCGTTTTCACCCCTTCCCTCCCCTCTCTTCTTTTTTTTTTTCTTCCTTCTTCACCACCCACTGCCGGCCGCCACCTGCACCGGCCACCACCTCAACACACCACCGCGACCCCCGCCTTCCTTCCTCTTCCTTTACTCGCGCGCCGCGCGCCGCACCCCACCTCGACACCGCCGGCCGCCCTTCCTCCTGCCCGTCGACGCCGTCCAAGACGAGGCAACCCGACGAGCCGCCCGTTCGCCCGACGCCGTCGAACCTTGCCAGCAGCCGAGCGACTTCCCCATGTTTCCTCCGCAGTCGCGTGCTGTCCTTGCCGCCGCCCGTGCTCGCCTCGCCACGCACCACCGTCGCGCCGCCACCTGCAAGCCGAGGTGAGTTGAGGACGAAGACGACCCGGATGGGTCACGTTGTAGGTCGGGTCGACCCGTGGGTTGAGCTTGGGTTGCAGGATGGGTTTGTGGGCTGATTTGTTTGGGTTAAATCGAATGGGCTTGGGCTTTAGGCTTAGTGTTGGGCTTAGGGTGAGATGGGTTAGGTGTTTAGGTTGGGTTTTGGATTTGGGTTGCTGGGCTTTGGATGTGGGCTAGCACCATAGGCCCAGTCCGAAAATTAATTAAAAAAAAAAAGAAGAGAAAAGAAATTCTGGAAAAAGAGAGAGAAATATAATCTGGAAAATGAAAAATATATAATTTCGGAAAAAGTTTGAAAATAAAAATAACTGGTGGAAATTATATTTTGGAAAAGAATATTATAAAAGGGTATATAATTATTTTGGGGAAATATTTAGTGTATTATAATAATTATTTGAGGAAATAATTTTGGAAAATATTGTATGGTATGGAGGAAAAATAATAATTTGTAGAAATAGTATTTTGGAAAGTACATACTTAAGAAATAATTATGGAAAGGGTATTACCAAAGTATAATACCGGTATAGTACCCGGGTATAGGAATAAGTATAGAAGAGTATTTTTGACACTTGA
>JAKUCV010002573.1:14497-42494 GCA_028386065.3 Turnera subulata | reverse complement strand
ACCACATAGCGCGGGAACGTGATGCCTATGTTGAATTTCGCCGGATTTCACATGGAGCTAAATGGATATATGTAGGCAACAACACAAGGGTTGCTGTCGAAGGCATTGGATCATGCAAGTTAGTCCTGCGTGGTGGCCAAAGCCTGATCTTACACGATGTCCTATATGCACCATCGATTCGACGAAATGTTATTTCTGTTAAGAACTTATTGAGTTTGGGCTACACTTTGTTATTTCATGACAATTTTGTTAAGCTAACTCTAGATTATGTTTTATTCGGTTATGGATATTTGACCAGAGGTTTTTATGTTATGGATTTGGATGAGTCCTCTTTCAATAATAATGCTTGTTTTTTCATGTTTATTGCTTCGCGTACTTGTGATGTTGACATAAACACATGGCATGCTAGACTAGGTCATATTGGCCAACAAAGAATGCAACGGTTAGCAAAACAAAGTTTGCTTCCTAGCATCTCATATGTGGATATGTCTACTTGTAAATGTTGTCTAGCTGGAAAATCAGCACGAAAACCCTTCGGAAAAGTAGCCACTAGGGCCGAATCTCCTTTACAGCTAGTCCATTCAGACATCTGTGGGCCCATGAATGTTCGGGCCAGGCACGGAGCGTACTATTTTATCACATTTATCGATGACTATACCCATTTTGGTTATGTCTACTTGATTTCCCACAAGTCCGAAGCATTAAGATGCTTCCAAAGCTACATGAGCTTAGTGGAAAATCAATTGGATCGTAAGATAAAGGCATTACGAACAGATCGTGGCCGTGAATACTTATCGACCCAATTCAAGGATATTTGTGATACTAAGGGCATAGTTCATCAATTGACTATTCCTTGCACTCCTCAACAAAACGGTGTTGCAGAAAGGCGTAATAGAACGCTTCTTGAGATGGTAAGGTCAATGATGGCACAGGCTCAGTTGCCTATCTTCTTCTGGGGTGATGCCTTATTGACAACAACTTACATTCTCAACCGAGTGCCCACCAAATCAGTTGCAACCACTCCATATGAGTTATGGACGGGACGACAACCCGACCTAAGTGTTTTACGACCTTGGGGGTGTGCTGCCTATACACATGATTCCTCTCATCAGCATGGCAAATTAGGCCCGAGAGGAAAGAAAAGTATCTTCATCAGGTACTCAGAAACCTCTAAAAGGTTATGTGTTTATAGGTATGCAAGACAGTGGGAGTGTAACTGAATTTGAGTCTCGGGATGTCACATTCTTAGAGAATGAGTTTCCTAAGAAGGGTGAGGTAGGTCAAGACCTATCTTTTTTTGAGAATGTTGATCAAGGATCACTTCATTCGAGTGGGAGGATTTTGACAGATGATGATCAGTTGATTCCTCACCAGCCTGGTCCATCATCATCAGGTGCGAATGAAGGTAATCCTGTTATTCCGAGTGGGAGTGACGGGGTAGATCTCCCTCCAAGTGGGAGTGAAGCAGATGTCCTTGATCCGAGTGGGAGCCATATTGTACCAGATGGGGACAATGAGTCACGTGTGCGACGTGGTTCACGCATAAAGACTCCTCGTCGACAATTTGACATCGAAGGCGGTGAACTCTTTATGTCGCTCTTACAAGATGACAATGAGCCTCGGAATGTAAAAGAGGCCCTCTCAAGCCCTTCCAAGGAAAAATGGACAAAAGCGATGCAGGATGAGATGGAATCCATGCGAGTTAACAATTTTTGGGAGTTGGTTGATCTTCCAGTAGGACGCAAAGCTATTGGGAACAAATAGGTTCTCAAAGTTAAACTCAAGGCAGATGCCACAGTTGAGAGATATAAGGCTCGACTGGTGGCGAAGGGGTATACACAATAACATGGGATAGACTATGACGAGACTTTCTCACCTGTTGTGCGTTTCACCTCGATCCGCCTTATTCTGGCTATAGTTGCAAACTTGGATCTAGAATTACATCAGATGGATGTAAAGACTGCCTTCCTCAATGGTGAGTTGAGTGAAGAGATTTATATGGAACAACCTGAGTGTTTCATTGAACAAGGCCACGAACATAAGGTTTGTAGACTTTTAAAGTCTATCTATGGTCTTAAACAATCTTCAAGGCAGTGGTATATACGTTTCCACAATGTCGTCTTAGCGAATGGTTTTACCATGACAGAGGAAGACCATTGTGTATATACCAAGAGATCTAGAGACAAGTTTGTGATTCTGACGTTGTATGTCGACGATATGCTCATAGCTGGAAATGACTTGGAGTTTGTCAACGAGGTTAAGGCCTTATTATCGTCTCAGTTTGAGATGAAAGATATGGGTGAAGCTGCATATATTCTTGGAGTTAAGATTTCAAGAGATCGTTCTAAGAAGTTGTTGTATCTCTCGCAAGAGAATTACATCAGAAAAGTTCTTGAACGGTTCAATATGCAGAACTCCAACCCAATTGATACTCCTGTCAACAAAGGCCAAACCTTGGGAAGTCATATGTGTCCTAAGTCTCTTGAGGAGAGAGAGCGGATGAGCCGAGTTCCATATCGGAGCGCAGTCGGAAGTCTTATGTATACTATGGTATGCACTAGACCGGATATCTGTCAGGCAGTTGGCTTGGTGAGCAGGTATCAGTCCGATCCAGGCCCAGAGCATTGGAAGGCAGTGAAGAGAATCATGAGATACCTGAGTGGGACTGCAAATTACTCGCTTTGTTACCGAGGCGGGAAGAGTCTACAACTGGTTGGATACACGGATGCTGATCATGGAGGTGATCCAGATGACAGGAAGTCCACCTCCGGACACGTGTTCTTACTGAGTGATGGCGCCATATCATGGAGCAGTAAGAAACAATCGTGTGTATCCTTGTCCACGATGGAAGCAGAGTACGTGGCTCTTGCTTCAGCTGCTCAGGAGGGTGTTTGGCTCAAGAGGTTCTTGGAGCGTCTCATGGATCTTGCAGGAGACACTGACCCGGTACTGATTTACTGTGATAGTCAGTCTGCAATTTCCTCGACGAAAGACCCCAAGTTCCACTGCAAGACCAAACACATAGATATCAAGTATAACTATGCTAGAGATATGGTTACACGCAGGGTGGTGAACGTGAAGTATTTATCTACTGGGGATATGTTAGCAGATCCGTTGACTAAGCCTGTACCTAGAGATGTGTTTGTGAAACACATTAGGTCTCAGGGGCTATGTAGATTATGAGTACTACGTTCTGTTGTTATTTCCCACATGTTCACATGACTGTTTTGACATTTTATTTTGATGATCAATAAAGTCGAGTTTATGCATATATGTTGTTGTCATTTTATTGTTGGATGTTGAGTACATTCTACATTCTTTTATGATGTATGTCGAGTAGACGAAAGGTTAGCCCTCTCACACGGGTAATCGCCTCCTTATCTTGGTGATAAGTGGAGATGAGACGAGTTTTAAGCTAAATTGTCATATGGACAGTTTGAGAGCGAACGGTTTAAAACTACATATACGTCGGTTGAGAATGGCAAGTAAGGTCATTCTAAGAATGAATATGTTCATTCAGTCTATTTTGTAGGCCAGATGCGAGTTCAAGGTTGTTGAGTAGATCGAGGAACTCGGGTTTAGGATACACAAGGTATCTAAACTATCATCTGTACAACATTCCTTATGAGGAAAAGACATACGCTCCATGGGAAAGGAGAAAATGCTGTAGCACATGTTTCATACCATGTGTGCGTTTTGTCGACCACGGGTTAGCTAGGTGTGATCTCAACTTCTACCTGTGTGAGACTCGGAGCTTCTATGATGGCTCTACCTTATGTACCCTTAGTACTCCTATCAGAGGCTTGAGATTCGGTTTGATGGTCGCTATCTTAGTATGTTGCCTAAGGACCATGTATACAGATTCGGTCTGGCGGGACATGTCTAGAAAAGCGAGTTGAGCCGGGTCAAGGGAATCGTGAGAAGAGGAAGGTCATAGACGGAATCACATTAGTCTTGTATTCACCGGTGCACCAGTTATGACGTACGGTTATAATTGTGAATATATTTGCGTTGCATTGCTTTGCATTACGGTGCATTACGTTGCTTTGCATCACGCCTTGATGGACGAGATCTTATGGATGTTTTCTAATGTGATTCAGGTGATCTAGGGCACTAGCATACTTTCTGATCTACTTGCAGGTTTCTTCTCGACGAGAGGCTATATATCCCTAACAGGTGTATAGCATTTTGCTCTCACAGTATGCCGGTCGCACGGTCCTATTTCCTTGTATGACTATTGCTGTTGTAGCAAAGAATGAGTTTCTTGCATTTGGTATTTTGAGCACTCTCACTTATGTGTGAGTGGGAGATGTTGGGTTACGTTGTATGGAGGCCCACTTGAGGTAGTGGGGCCCACTAGGTCCACCCATAAGTTGGGTGCTCACCTGTAACCCTAGTTGCCTCCTATATATACATGTTGTTCTATGGCGCACATACCAAGAACATAACATACATAGGGTGGCTAGGTTACACCCACACATACCGTACACACAGCTACAGAGATGAGAGGTTTAGGCCGTGGAGACTACAGGGGTTGCTCCTATACACCGTGACAACCCTTCACGACCGATAGATCAAGACCTGGACTCCAAGACCTGTTTGCTTCCGCTGCTAGGACTCCAAGTATGTGTCCTAATTTATTTCATTCAGGAGATTATGTTTTCCTTCAATTGCAAATCTGGTTAGGAAGATCCTAACAACTTGTACAAGACAGGACAACTGCTATACAGTATTTACAAGACAATTCAATCAAGAGAAATGAATTCCCTAGAATGTACATAAAATTTATAATTCATCTGAAAGTGGACGAGGCTTCAAGTGTGTCAACCCTTGGAATCTTAGCTTCATATTAGTGCAAACAGCAGAAAGAATACTATCAGTTAAGCGTGAACAGCCTGTGAAATGTCTTCTATTGCGTTCCCGCCATATATGATATATACACGCATTCCAACCAACACGAAGTATCATGGATTTAATGCTCTTCTTTTGCAAGTGATATTTTGCCCAATGAAATTCAGGTGACCAATCACCAACCACCTTAGAAATTGAGCAAAGGGACAGTAAACCAGACCATATGGCTGCAGAGTAAGGACAACTAAAAAAGAGGTGATCCCGGCTTTCAGCAACACGAGAACAAAATAAGCAAGTAGTAATGGATATGATCCCCCAACGTTGCAGTCTAACACGGGTTGCTAATCAATCAAGGATGGCTAGCCATGCGACGAAGCTGTGCTTAGGTATATGCCCGGTAGACCAAAGAAGTTTATACCAATCGACTTTGCTGCATTTTACTCGAATTAACTCCCATGCACTTTTCACTATAAATTGGCCTGAGGGAGAGAGTGACTAGTGAATGATATCTGAGTGTGCAGATGGAGTTATACAAGCAGCTTCTGATACAATTTGTGCCAGAATAGATGATCGTGATATTGGCCAAGACCATGAGCCATTAGAAATAACATGACTCACCTTAGCATAGAGGGGAATCTTAGCACTGGCAATAGTGCTTGGTCGCACCAAAGAGCTCAGTGATCCGCGAGGTAGCCAGGAGTCCCACTAAAACAAGGTATTACATCCATCACCAATAACATGTGAAAACCCATTGGAGAAGTGTTTGCGTAAATTCAACATTTCCCTGAAACTCCAGGAGCAATCAGCAGGTACTTCTATACTCCATAAGCTATGCTGTTTGATATAGTAGGCATGTATCCAAGCCACCCAAAGAGAACCGGCCTTTAATAGTAGATTCCATAAATTGCAAGCAATACAAGCGGAATTCCAAGACTTGAGTTGTTTGATACCAAGACCCCCTTCTTGTTTTGGCAAAAAGAGATCAGACCAAGAGACCTTTGTCTTAACGAGCATTAGAAGAGTTAGGGTCCCAAAGGAAAGTAGCACAAAGATGCTCAATTTCTTTGAGAATCCGAGAGGGCAAAATGAAAATATTGGCCCAGTAATTCTGGATACTAAACAAGACAGAAATTACCAGCTGAAGCTTACTAGCGAATGATAAAAATCTTGCACTCCAATGGGTGATTCGCGTTAAGATTTTGTCCACCAAAGTTTTGCAATGCTGGTATGATAATTTTCCTGATACAAGAGGCACTCCAAGATACCGAACAGGTAGATTACCCTGTTTAAAGCCACACAATTGCAAGAATTGATCCCTGTGACTGTCAGAAACTCTGGCAATAAACACCTCACACTTTGTTGGATTGAATTGAAGGCCAAATAACAAATAAAAGTGCTACAAAATTTGTGTTACAGCAGAGGCAAAGGAGAGACTACCATCTGAGAAGAGCATTAGATCGTTGGCGAAACATAAATGAGTAAGTGAAATTTCCTTGCATCGAGGATGGTAGGGAAGTATGTTATCAGCAGTTGCCTTGTTGAGAAGCAAAGAAAGTATCTCCATAAAGAGGACAAAGAGGTAAGGGGAAAGAGGATCCCCCTGCCTCATCTCTTTACCACTGCCAAAGAAGCCACAAAGTGAGCCATTTATTGAAACTGAAAATTGTGCAGTGGAGAAGCATACCTCCAGCCAATCAATGAATTTAGCAGGAAATTCCATAGCTTCAAGAACATTTAGAAGAAAATTCCAGCTCACGGAATCAAATGCTTTCATGAGATCGATCTTTAGAGTGTAGTGTTTAGAAATTCCAGCACGATGATAATTGTGAACTACTTCGTGAGCAAGTAGAACATTATCTACAATCCTCCTTCCTGATATGAATGCCGATTGATTGTGACTAATAAGATCAGGGAGACACTTCTGCAATCGATTGGCTAATATCTTGGAAATGCACTTATACAAAGTAGTGCAGAATGCTATTGGCCTAAAATCAGTCACTTTTTGTGCATTGGGAACCTTTGGGATCAGGCTAATAATGGTAGAATTCAGGCCTGTAAACATTTTTCCAGAGTGGAAAACTCCTGGATAGCTTGGATAACATCATTGCCAATAATGGACCAGGCTGATTTGAAAAATTCAGCAGTAAACCCGTCTGGGCTGGGGCTTTGCTACTCCCAAGAGAAAACATGGCTGATTTTATTTCAGCCTCTGTTATTGCAGCAATGAGCATGGAACTTTGATTTGCAAAAACTGTATGATGAAGCAAGCTTTTAAAGTATGAAACAGAGCCACTAGAAATAGAATTATTAGCTTGCCCTAGGAAATCCGTATAAAATTGAACAATAGCATGCTCTATTTGTCTTAGCTCTGTAAGTAAGGCTCCAGATGGAGTAAGAAGAGTTCGTATAGTGTTTTTGGCCTTTCTTGCAAGAACTATGTTGTGGAAGAAACAGGTATTGAGATCCCTGCTAGATAGCCAATTGATACGGGATTTTTTGCGCAAAAATGACTCCTCAGCAAGACTCAAATCAGTCAAGTTGGAAATGATACACTGCTCAGTGGATAAAAAATTAACATGCAGGTCTCCAGCAAAGATTTGCTGTTGAACAGAAAGGAGCTCCTATTCTAGAAGAGTAATGCGGAAGGAGAGATCACTGTATTTTTTTTATGAAGCTTTTTAAGAGCTGGTTTAAGCAATTTGAGTTTTTGCCAAAGCCTAAATATTGCAAAACCTGAAACCTGCATGCTCTAGATAGAGGCCACTGTGGTAAGAAAATCAGGGTGTGTGGCCCAATGATTATAGAACTTGAATGGTTTTGGATCCTGAAAAGCAGCAACTAAAGTAGTAAGTAAGATAGGACAATGGTCTGATATTCTTGGTGGTGGGAAATCAACAGTATTACTGGGAAAAAGAGAGAACCAGGAGGCATTGACTAGGAATCTGTCTAACTTCCTAAGAATTGGATTTTATGGGCTGCCGGTTAGACCAGGTAAAGAAAGAGCCAGTATATGGATGGTCAAAGAGCCCATGAGCCGATAAACAATTGGTAAAGTCATCCATTTCCGAAGAGAGATGGGCAGTGGAAGAAGTAGATTCAGATGCATTAAGGATTATGTTAAAATCGCCCAGCAAGCACCAAGGGGAATTACCAACAGCAGCCGCAAATCTGCTAATGCTAGGATATAAAGATGAAGCTCTATCCCTTCCAGAATTCGCTCCATAGACAAATGTTGCATAGCATTTGAGCTGATCACGAAGGTAACATACTGAGCAATGAATAAGTTGATTTGTAGTAGCTAAGACAGTCACATCCAATCGATCAGACCATAGTAGCCAGATACGCCCAAGTCTGGCGAAACTGTAATTGTGGGCAAAATTCCAATCCGGAAGAAAATGCTTCCTAATCTCCGGAGCATTATCAACTTGAATTTTGGTCTCTACCAAACATACAAGATCTACTGATTAAGAAAGAATACGCTGCAGTAACGATGTACGTTTAGAGGGATCGTTCAATCCCCATACATTCCAGAGGAACCATTTCGTTAGGGAGGTGAATAGAGAGGGACACTTGCCTCAGATGGAGGATTCTGAGAAACCTTTATCTTGGCATTACCCTTACCCCGTCCACGCTTGGGAGACTTAAGTTGTTGAGTGATCTCATGAACACCAGCAGCAGCTTTTCGCGACTTTTTGGGACTGGGATTAACATTCATCATACCCGAATCAGAGGAAGTAGCAGTAAGAACAACTGGAGCATTCGTCACAGTATTAGGATGACTGGTAGATGGGATGGAATAAACAGCGACAGCAACAGGAACCTCAGAAATAGCCTTTGGAGGGCTATTACCACTAACATTAGTCACTGGTTGTGGGATATTACTGTCACTTGCCGTGGCACAATCAAGAATGATAGGAGGAATCGAATTACTGTCATTTAGAGACTATTCAACAAGCTTCATAGAATCAGCAGTAGCTACTTTTGGAATCCATTGCACAGAGGGTTGCTTAGTGGAGCATGCTAGATGATGATGTCCCCACTTGTGACACAGGTCACAACATATAGGCTTCCAGGAATAAGAGATCTTAATTATACAGGTACAACCAGCAAGTGCAATAACAAGTTCATCAAGCAATGGTTTAGAATAATCAACATCAATATAAATAGTGACACGATCAGAGGAAAAAAGCTTAGAACAGTCCTGGTTCATGTGTAATGATTTACCAATTGCGCTTGCCAAGTAACTCAACCCTTCATTAGTCATCAACTCAAATGGAACATGCTTCAATTGCTCCCAAACAAGAATGACAGATGCAGAAAAATCAATTGGCTTAATATTGACATCCCATTTACGAAGAAAGAGAGGAATACCTCCAATGTGCCAAGGGCCACCATGGAGAGCTAGAGATAGTGAGGAATCTGTGGGATACTGGAAGCGATAAAGTCCCTCCTTATAATGCGCAACAGAAACAGGGCCTTGTTTTCCCCATAACTTCACTGCCATAACTTGAATTAAGCTTTGGAGGTTTACCCATAAATTGACCAATGAGACAACATGAGTACTTCTTGTGTCCTAGCTCAAGCAAATCAGTAGGAATTTGGATGATATTGGAGTCCGCAGTATAGATAGGCTTGACAAACTGCAAGGGATGGAGAGGCGAACCCTTGGCTACACTTGCCCACGAATGAGAAGAAGAGGAGACCTTAGGAAGTGTAGGTGGAAGAATAGCTGGAGGAACCCCAAATTGATTTGTTTATCCATATTAACCCTAGCCCCCAAATTAGCAATTACAGAGGCAGGACCGGAGAGTCCAGAATTGGTGAAGATGGTCAGACTTCATTGGTGGCCATGATGGATGGTGGAAGATGAAGAACAAGGAATGGGACGAACAACGGAACTGATTTCCCCGAGAAAATTCGTTGAAAGAACTAAATTTCTTGAGAAAATTTTAGAGAGAGAAAGAGGAGAGAGTAGCTCTCGTTTTAACTAGTTAGCGAATGTTAACTCCCACAGTTCACATGATAAGATGTTAATAAAGGGAAAAAAGCTTTAAATCTGTAAGGTTAATAAATTGAATCTACCGACCCGCATTTACCCATCATGCACGGAGCAAGTCACAAGAACTTATTTTTTTTGTACAACAGAAAGAAAAAATACAATAATAGGAAACTAGGGACGCATGAAGCAACACCAGCAACATCCGCCCATAATTGATGCTGCAGACCCGGTGGAGGGCCATCCCAAAGAATCAAGCGATCGGGCTGCCTCGCCCCATGCTTAGCTAAGAAATCAGCACAAAAATCACCCTCCCTCAACACATGAAGAAAACCACACTCCCAATCCCGTGTCCGGAGTTCTGCAATATCTACTAGCAGGGCATAATAAGGATGAGAGGAAGACGGGAGAGACTGCACCAAGCGAATCACCTCTAACGAATCAGACTCGATCACCACCCGGCGATAGCCCCGCTCCCAGGCCAAGATTAAACCTTGACGAACAGCCCATAGTTCGGCCACCATAATAGTAGTAACCCCGAAACAAAACGAGAACCCCCCACACCAACTACCAAGATGATTATGAAGAACACCACCTGCACCCGACACACCTGGATTCCCCAAAGAACTCCCATCAACATTAACCTTCAGCCAGCCTAGGTCCGGACGTACCCACACCACCAAACGTGAACCAGATCGACGAGGCCCTAAAGTAGCTCGTGCCCAAGCAGTAGAATATTCACCAGCTAACCGCCTCGCTGAGGCAAGTAACACAGGCGGGTAAGCAACCACAGCATCAAACACTGCACCATTTCTAGCAAACCAAATCCTCCAACACAGAACTACAAAAAGACCAGCCCCCACCCCCCCAACAACACCATGAGCACAACCATCAAACCAAGCTGAAAAGGGAGAATTAAAAAACAGAACAACATCTGCAGAACTAAGTAATGGACACCATACTACCCAAGAATGAGGACAGTGACGGAAAAGATGATCCAAGTCTTCATCAACTGAACCACAACGGGCACAAATAGTTGACCCGGCCATCCCCAAGAGCACACGCCTTGCAACAGTCAACAGCCGCTGCCAACTAACTAACCACACAAAAGTAATGAGCTTGGCCAGTAAAGGAAACCTCCAAACCCACGCCCAATCCAACACCAAAGCTGGAGAAGCAGCCAAGCCATAGTCCCGCGAGAGCCACATATAAGCAGAGCGAGCAGAATAAAACCCATCAGACGAGTGTGCCCAAAAAATAGCATCCGCTAGCAACTGAAACTGAGATAAAGGAATTGCACGAATCTGGGCGAGAATACCTGATGGTAAAATATCCTGCAACATCGAGCAATCCCAATCACAATTAAAAATAATATCAAAGACAACCATTGACTCCAAACCAGGCGGGATATCAGTAGCCACACCAGCCAAAACTGCATCCCCCACCCAAAGATCCCGACACAAGGAAATCAAGTTGCCAGAACCGACCCTCCACCGAAACCCATTCTTCAAAGCTACAATGTTGCGACAAACTCCCCTCCAAAATGGGGAAGCCGAGGCTGGAGGGGAATGAGCGAACAATGATTCATGACCAAGATACTTGGCCTGCAACAGCCTACACCAAGGCTTGTCAATAGAACCCAACGAAGACAACCCCACTTTGCCCAAAAGTGCCAAATTATTCAATCCGGCCTGGCGAATACCCAACCCACCCAATGATTTGGGCTTAGTCACAATATCCCAAGAAACCAAGTGAATCCCACCAACCTCACTCTTAGACCAAAGAAAGTTTCTAGCCACACGGTCAATGGCATCACAAATACTAGAAGGTAACCAAGCAGACTACATAGTATACAACAGAAAAGAGGTCAGAGTAGACTGTATAAGCGTCAAACGACCAGCAAGAGTAAGATGCTTTGCCTGCCAAGCCGACAGACGGCGGTGTAAACCATCGACCACATACTGATAAGTGTGTTGGGACACACGACCATGCAACATTGGGACCCCTAAATACCTCCCCAAATCCGGTACCAAAGGCATGCCCAACAAAGCTGATAGTTGAGCAGCCAGAACTGGAGAGACATTAGGCAACAAAAAGCTAGGACTTAGTAGCATTGATCAACATACCAGAAAACCCACAGAACTCAGCCATAGTGGACCGTATAATAGAAGCCTGTGATAAGCTTTCCTGCGCAAATACCAAGACATCATCTGCAAATAACATGTGTGAAAACACAGGTCTTGTGGAGGAGGTGCGCACAGGCCGCCACAAGCCCTCACAAACACGTTGCTCAATAAGAAGAGACAACCGTTCCATGCAAATAACAAACAAGTACAGTGATAATGGATCTCCCTGACGAAGTCCCCGCTGTCCCAGGAAGGAAGGAAGGCGCTTCCCATTCCACAAAACCTCAAAGGAAGCTGAGCTTACACAATACATAATCAATGTCACAATAGAAGGGGGAAAGCCAAAAAATTCCAAAGAGTTTCGTAAAAATACCCAATTCACACGATCACAAGCCTTGGCAAGATCCAACTTAATTGTCATTGCCCCTCTACTACTAGAAGAACGGCGCAAGGTATGCAACAGCTCCTGGGCAATAACAATATTATCACGGGTACTATGACCCGGGAGGAAACTCCCTTGAAAAGGACTAACAATAGAATCCAACATAGGCCGGATACGGTTCAACAAGACCTTAGTGAGAACTTTATAAAGAACGTTACAGAGACTGATTGGACGGAAATCCACCACCGTTTCAGGTACATCTTTCTTGGGAATCAGCACAACCAAGGTCTCAGCCAAGCGTAGGTCAAAGGCCACAAAACATCCCAAAAGTGCTTGAAGAATAAAGGTTGAAACCCATTCAGACCCGGAGCTTTGTGATTTCCCATCCATCATAACGCCTCCCACACCTCTTCAGAGCTAACTCGCTCCTGTAACCGAAGCTTTTGCAAAAGAGACAAAACAGAACGGTGAAATAAGGAAGAAGGGGGATCGACAACACCATCAAAGGAACCAAACAGATCCCGGTAAAAACCAAGCACTTCTTGCTGAATAGCCATAACATCCACATACCACTCACCTCTAATTTTCAAACTCTCAACTTTATTTCTCTTTCGCCGGTGAAGAGTGGATAAATGGTAGAAACGGGTACACCGATCCCCTTGAGTTATCCACTGTTCTCGTGATTTTTGAAACCAAAGCACTTCCTCCTACTGAAGCACCAATTTGTACTCCTACTGCAACTCCCTCTCCAGCTGCAACAACGAGGAACTCTGATGCACAGATAAAGAACGTTGAATCCCAACAATACGGCCCAGTAACCACCATTTTCTACAGAAAATATTGCCAAAAACAGTCTTGTTGAAAGTGAGTGACACCTTGCGAATCTGTTTCAATGAAGATTCAAATTGTGCTGGTTGATGAACCCCAGAAGAGCGGACTAACGGACCATAAGAATGGTGAGACAACCATGCAGCCTTAAAACGAAAGGGGGGCTGACTAGGGGACCCACCACACCATCCAGCACTAGCAATAGAGGATGATGATCCGAATGAATGCGGGGAACATGGAGAACCAAGGCATCAGGAAATAAAGACCGCCACTCTGTAGTTGCAACTACTCTATCTAACCTGGTACGCATAGTGACCACACCATCCACCGTGCGAACCCAGGTAAAAGCCGGACCAGAAAAACCAAGGTCCATACGAACACCCTAGACAGGGCTGCGGAAAAAAGACCACCAACAGTATCCGCTGGGCTAGCATAGTCATTGAAATCATCGAGCAACACCCAAGGGCTCCCGAAATTGATTGGCAAGTTAAGAAGATGATCCCATAAACGAGCACGGATGGTAGGATTAGGATTACCATACACCGCCGAACCAAACCAATAGCCCCCACGGGCCAAATCAAATCGAAAGGTCAAACACTGCAAATGAGAACCCCACTGCCTTAACTGAACAACATTGCTCTTCCACAAGACCCGAATGCCCCCTGAGAAACCCACAGGATCCATACGGACTACCGAATCAAAACCAAACTGCATAGACACTCGACCAGCCCGCTCCCAAAAAATCCGTACTTCAAACAATAACACCACCTCCGGATGATGCTGAGAACAAAGATCCCGAAAGCACCTAGCAAACTCCCTGCCTCCGGCACCCCGACAATTCCATACAATTAACTTATTCATAAGTAAGAAATAAAGAAAGGACAAAACAAGGTCATACTACTGGGGCGGGATGCCCATCAACCAGAACCAAGCTTACTTCCATCGCATCACTAGAGATGACAGGTACGGGAGGCGCAACAACACTCTGACTGATGCGTGCTATCCGCAATGGATCCTGCAAGTGCACAGGGTTGTTGTAGTACTTTATCAAGGTCGTATCCACAGAGACTGGGTTGAGTCTGTTTCATTTCAATTTAAGACAAACTAGGCTCGAAAACAGTTAAATAAGGATGGATTTGGGTGAATGATGATTAAAATCTAAACTATGCAGGAAAGATAAATGTAACAGCTGATTAAATGAGGAAGGTATCAGTTTTGGTGGATTCTTAGGCATCCGGGGTTCACATGACCTGTTTTATATATATAAATTGCTTGACAGCCTTAGTCACAGGCTGAGCCTGTGGGTGAGGCTGTGACTAATGAGATGTCTTGAAGGGGCTCCCAACCTAAAGTATTATCAACGGCTTTCGATCTTATCAATAGTTCCCTAAGCTTCCATCTACCCCATGTCACTAGAGTAGTCGTCTACTTAAGGGTGAAGTTCAATGTTGGTGCCAATACCCACAGTCTCTCCCTATCTTCTTTCGAATGGCTAAGGAGTGAAGGCCGACTATTGTTGGTCTAGCACACCTGGCTTCTCCTTTCGGACCTTCACCAGACTGCTACTAAATTAATAGGATTCTGCCCAATAGTCAATCAAGAATGAAATTAGGAATTGTGTTATCTTTCTGACTATGCTGTCACAGACTGATGTTGTGCTGTGTACAGGCCGAGGCTATTGACAGCAAAGGAGTCAATTAATAAAATCGGTTCTTACAGGCGCTCTCAAGCTATACTACACCCATTTGCCTTCGCTCACAGGTGCCTCCCATGGTTCTCACATTCCTAATGCTCTCGCATCGGTCAAACATAGGGGATTAAGATTTGTGTTGAGGCTAGTTCCTCAATTAGTTTCTAACTCTCGTCAAAAGCTAAAAACTAAGTTCTGGTTGATGTTGTTCCAGTGGCTAAGGTTTCTGCTTTCGATCCTTCACCTAGCCACCTGTAATCATGCATGGGTTTGATCAAGACTCATACATGGTACAAGTTTGCAACAACCAAAACAAGAAAGACTGGTTAAGAACATAATGCGAGCAATATATTGCATTAAAATCAAAGACATGTTCACCCCTTCAACCTAAGAAGAGGTTGTTTAGTTCATAATCGAAATTACAAAACAGATGGAAGTATGGAATGGCATAGTGTTTTGGACAATCTGGAGGTTAGGGACAACACAATTACTGCCCAGAAAGACTGCAGAATCGTGTTTTCCTTGGACCCTTGGTGTTTCTGGATCCCACCTTTGTTCCAGGAATTCTGCAAATTGAGGGGTGTCTTTGTCGATGGGATTCTGCCCTCCTTCCGTGTCTTTTCCCTTCCTCTTTTGTAGGTGCAGCTCTCTTATTCTTCTTCCTCCTAACTTGCTGGAAAGTATGAGCGTTGGGGCAAGTTGGCTCATCAGTTTTCCAGCGTGTGTTGTCAGGATAGGCATGATGGGCAGCAAGTTGATTGGTGGATCGTAAGTTTCAAGGTGCCCTTTACAGAGGATAATTGTTCTTTAAGGTGGATTCCCTCTGAGTGGCATGTGCCTATTCCTTTTTCCCTGGAAAGTGCTCTGGGACGTCAGGAGAACGTTTGTTTATGTTGGTGGAGTAGGTGGTGCAAGTGGTGTAAATTTTATATTCCTCCTGCAATTTCTGGGTTTGCAGGACGCACAGGCTGATGCTGTGCCTGGGTCTGTTGCAGTTCTTCTTCAACTTTCCTTTCAATTAACTTCTGCTTCTTCTGCCGATGATGAGGTGTCATGAGGACTTCTTGGATGAAAGTGAGGAAAACGAGCTTTAGTGGAAATCTTGTGATTTGAAGGTGGTTTGAGGCCTTCAATTGAATTCTCGATGAACAACAGTCTCAGGGACAGGCTCACAGGTTCCGCCACAGGCTCATGCTGTGGCTGATGCTGTATCTTCACATTCTTCAATCAAATCCTCTTGAATTGATCGAAATGCACCTGAAATCACTAATCATACAGTAAGGGATAGAAATTGGAGGAATATAGTGGAATATTGCATAGGAGGCATATAATCATAATGAATTTAGAACAATTTGCGTCCAAAATTATGCCCTAAACTATGCATATTTCACATGCATCACTGACCCACCCCTGTCGTTGGATCGGGGGGCTCTGGGACTAGACCGACAACAGCCACCAAATTAGGATTGAAGGGAGCCACTGCGAGCCCGGGAGGGGAACCAGATGGGGGAGGCATCGGAACCACTGGCGGAGGCACAGAGGAAAAGGAAGAACCAGAACTCGAACCACAAGAGGCAGAAGGAAGGACACAGTCAGAACTAGGAGCGGGCAAAGGAGGGGTCAAGGGGACTGACGAGAGAGAAACTGGAATAGGAACAGGGACCAATGAAACCTCCGAGCTCGGCACACCAGAACAAGAAGGATCAGTAGGAACATTAGAAAATCCAGATGGAAAAACCATGGGTTGCTTACCAGCACTTTCAGTGGGCTACACTCGTTTGGGCTTGCGAGACCCATGAGAAATAAAATCACCGAGAGTGGGCTTAGAGGCCCGTGGCAAAATCGCAACCGCTTCATTTGAATCCCCCAGGAGTGAGAAACTGTTACCATGTGCTACAGGACCTGGCTAAGAATTGTCACCTACCGGACGATTACGAGGCGGAGGACGCAGCGACCGAGCTACCACCATCCATTCTCTAAACTGGGCACGCTTCGACACAGGAGGTGGGGCTGGAGGACGAAAGGGGACCTGAAAATCGTCCACGGCATGAGTAACCTCCATGTAGTTCTCCGGAGAGACACCCTCCGCTAGCTCAATCGGGACATCTGGCTGATCAAACTGGCACTGAATTATTGTATGGCCATACCTTCCACAGTTCAAACAGATGGTATGAAGGCCCTCGTATTGCACTTTAAAAGCCTCATCTTGGATATGGACCACCGGAACTAGAGGGAGCCCAAAATCAATCTCCACACACATTTGAGGATACAACGCCCGAGTTGCTTCTGATGTATTTGAGTCTATTTTGATAGGCTTGCCAATAGCAGAAGCGAAAGTTATGAGCAGATCATCATCGTAGTACATCAAAGGCAACCCCGGTAAGCTGATCCAAGCCATTGTCTTTCCGAGATGATCACACTCGGGGCGAAACTCCGGGAACCACTGCCTGACAGTCAGATAATGATCATAGACCATCGGCCCCTAGTAACTACCTTTTCCAAATCCACTAAACTAGTGAACTTCGCCAAATAACATCCATGTCCCAAATCCAGAATCTCGACCGACGCCCCTGGTTTCCAGAGTTGCATCAACCTTGTGTGCATAGCTTTATACCCTATGGTACGACCCAAGAGCTTCAGAATCAGAGTATTAGTCCAAGGGGCACAGAGGCGCTGGTAATAGTCAGAATCCAACGCGAAGGAAGGGCGAAGCCTATCTCCATCCAGAAATGTGAGACTCACCATCTGCTCCTCAATAAGGTCAACCATAGAGCTCTTCTCCTTGGCACGCTCCTGATCCTTAAGAAGAGTATCCAAAAACGAAGGCTTATCATAGTGCATAGCCGAGACTTGTCCCTCGGCCGCATCCTGGTGGGAAGAAGAAAGATCAGGGGGTTTACCCGGCGGTGGTGGACAAGCAGGGGACAAGGGAGAAACAGGGGAAAAAGAGGAAGACATGACAGTTTCTTTGCATGTAGTAGTTTCTTTAAAAAATCATCAAATTAACTATAATTTTTTCTGATATTGCCTTCCACGCCCATCCACCCTCTCACTTTTTTATTGGCAAAGACCTTTATATGATTGGAAAAGCTTGATAGGGACCTGATATGACTGAGTAGAACAATATCACTTTACTTGTGAATAACGTTGATCCATGGATTTGGAATGGAGATACTTCTGGCGAGTATTCCATTAAAAGTGGATATCTCATGGCGCATAAAGCAAATTGGATTAGTTCTCTGAAACCTCTGATTTGGCTTTCTCTTGTTCTCCTTAAGATTGAATGCTTCCTCTGGTTGATTCTTAACAAACGCGTTGCAGTTTGTCAAGCGCTTGTTGTCAGGGGTACCATCTTCTCCTAATGAAGCATTGTGTTCCCTCCGCCTTGAGAATACCGAGACAATTAGCCATCTTCCTATGCTGTCCGTTTGCTTGCAGACTGTGGCAAAAGGTATGTTCTTGATGGGGAGTCTCTTGGATTGTGCCAAATAATGTTGAAATCTGTTTTGAACAATGGCCGTATCTCTTTGGTGGTTTTTGGAATCGCTCCTCATGGGTAAATAATGGTAATACTTGGCTTAACCACTGTTTGGACTCTCGAATTTTGAAGAATAATCTTGTTTTCAATAATGTCAGGCCTGAGAGAGATTTATTGTTCGATATTATTTGGCACGATCTTTGATGTGAATTAAAGCACTCCAACCTCAATTTCCTTATAGTTTAAGTGTCGTTTCTGTATTTGCTGATACTCTGAAACTGTGGAAGGAATAGTGAGGAGCTACTGTGGTATTCTTTAGTAACATGATCGGCACCAAATCAGTGTCTTTTGTTGACAGCAAGCTTGTAATTAGGTTTGCCTTCGTCTTAATGACTTGCCTTGCCAACTCTTTTGATGTGTACTCGCTCTCTTATTTTTTCTTAATTAAACAACCCATCTCGACATTCACTTGTAACAGTAATAATACAAATAATAAAGGCAAACATACCCACATTTTTCTCTTTATTTTATTCTGTCCATTCCGTGTGCAAACTCTGAGAGGTGAAACACCAACAACTGAAACTGAAAAGAACAAAACATACGCATAACAAGTTACTCACTGCTAAAATTAGATTGCGCCTCTTCTTCCCCCAGCATTCCTCTTATTTCTCTTGGCTTTCTTCTTCTTACATTTCATCCCAGTTTCCTCATTTCCCTTTCCCTCCTCTTTTTTGGTTTCATCAACTTTTTTTTTCCTCCCCGACACTGGGTTTTTCACATATTGTCTCCTTCTTCCGCGACAGAAACTCAATAAGTCCATTAAGAGCAGCATCAACATCATCAGTTTTGATAAGTTCCCCTGCAATCTCTGCTGGAGTCACTTCCACCTGTTGGATCAGCTCCTCAATTTCGGCAAAAAGGGAATGATCTTGAGTATTGAGGTAGTTTGAAGCAAGGATCCTGAATCCAGCAGGGGTGCAATAGGACATGTGAATGTGCATGTCCATGCGCCCAGGTCTGAGCAAAGCAGGGTCTAACCTGTCTTTGTAGTTTGTAGTGAACACAAATATCCGCTCATCTCCACAGCTTGACCATAATCCATCGACAAAGTTAAGCAGTCCAGATAGTGTTAGCTGCAATAATATACATAACATGTTTTAAGCAGGCAGCATTAGAACATATCCAAGTTCTGTTTTGTTTGATTCTTAATCCTTTGTTCTATGCACAACAAATGGTTCTATTAATTCTTTTTATCTAGCAAATAGAGGCTGATTCGTATGCTTATAGCCTACTAAACTGGAGACCTATATTGAATGCGCATTGTCAAACTCTTTTTTTTTTATCAATTTATTTGTACTACCGCTTCACAGAACCGAATCTTTTTTTTTTTGGTTTAGGTACTTTTGGTCATTTGATGTTATTGCTACTGAGAATTGAACTGCAATGAACTTACTTCGACAAAAAAAAAAAAAAAAGAATAGCAATGAACTTACCTTGCCATTAGTATTACTGTGGCCATACTCTGTATCTTCAGAATCCGTATCTTCAGAATCATGCGACTCTCTACTTCCTCGATCCTGCAACTGAATGGTACAGTCAATATCCTCTATCACAATAATAGATCTATTTGACGTTGTGGTCAGCAATTCCTTTAGATACGAATTGCTCCCACGCAAACTGGCGAGTTCTAAGTCGTAGATGTCAAATTTCAGGTAATTGGCCATAGCAGCAATCAAGCTTGATTTCCCTGTTCCTGGTGGACCATACAATAAGTACCCCCGTTTCCATAGCTTTCCTACTCTCCGATAGAAGTCCTTCCGCTGTAAGAATCTGTCCAAATCATTCATCAGCTCCTTCTTCAGTACAGGGTCCATTGCCAATGTGTCAAAAGTTGAGGGATGGTTTAGATTGACTTCATCATCACAATCTCCGAGTGAATAGAGCTTGATCACCCTATTTGCATTTTTTATGGTTTTTGATCTCTCCACAACATGAGGCAGGTAAGTCTTCAAGACCTTGTCCTTGTATTGCTTCTGGAAGCTAAGCTTGGCTGACTTGGGTTCTTTTTCGTCTTCAGTGGCTATAAATTCCCATACCAAATCCATCCCTTCAAATGTGTCAATAACCTCTTCGCCTCTGGTGATGCTCACGGTTAATTCTGTCTCTTCTGGGTCTTTGAAGACGTTGAGCTGGCTGACAGAGGGACTGACTATTGTGCTCAAGTAAACTTCTGCAGCTTCGTAAATTTCATTGGTGGCGTGACGATTTGGGTTCGACTTTTTGATGATGAGAGTTAACTGTTGTGGGGATAATTTCTCACCAAAAAATTTCCCAAAATAAGATAGTAGCTTCTCTTGGAGTTTCTTGGGCACTAACTGGTTGATCGTGGTCTGCAGCTCACTGATCACTGTGCGAACAACCATTGCAGATGCAGCAAAGGCAGTGTACGTTGACAAAACCGAACTTGTTGAAGGCATCCTTGACAATGAAAACATGTTTGAATTGGAAGATCAGTATATGGGTATGGAAACTGATGGGTTTAGGAATTAATAAAAGCTTTCTGTGTATGAATTGCTGCGTTGCTGTGTTTTCAATGCTTTTTTATACAAGGAAAAAAGACACGATCTGCTTCTCCCCGAAGCTATCTGATGACAAGAAGTTAAATCTGTACGGTATCGGTTCGGCTCACTACAAGGATTATGTATGACGGTGCAGAGAATAAGATTGGGAGGATATTCTCTGATATTATAGAAAACCCTAATAACAATGTATTATATACACACCTAAATACTTCCCTTTCGTTTCTATTTATATAAAATACAAGGCACTCCTCTCACCAACCTAAGCTAACCTAGCCACACTAAATTAGTTACGATCAATTTCATAAAGTTTAGTCTTAATGGGCTTTATTTTTTTTTTTTAGAAACCCTAATGAGCTTTATTAGTTAAGTTCAATTGCATAAATCTTAGTCCTAATTCTATTAGGTTAATTACTCTCAATAATTATTGGAACCCTCCTTATCCCTCCTTATACAACTTTCCCCAACTCCCGTGAACCAAGACTCCTGGTTGGTGGCATATGTTCCCTTAATCTTTAAGTCATCTAAAATCAATCAACGGCTAGCATTTGATGGTGCACAACTATAATAATAAATTCAAAATTACATCCCGCAGCCACAATTGACCATCTTATACTTTCTCGTAACTTTTTTATACCTTATTTTACTAAAATAATAAGATATTTGCAACAAAAATAGATATATAAATCATATTCCTGAATTTATGTTTTATATATTCTGCATGCGCATGGCAATTCAAGATGTTTGTAATCACTGAATTGGAATAAAAGTTTATTTTGGAGTGAAGAGTTGCATTCTCAAATTTTCATTTTTCTAAAGTAGAGTTTCGGAGAAATTTCTCTGTTTACCCTATGTATATTAGGGCTTCTTTTCTAAATATGTATTTACTTTTAAATCCATCTCTTATATCTCTAAATATAAAATTAGTTTGTAGTTTGCCTTTCTATTAATAAAATAAAAAAATTATTATGAGTTAAATAAAATAGTTATTTAACCATATTATCTCTTTTTGAAAATTTTTCATATTATCCTTTTAAATGGTATTTTTTCTTTCAATTACTCTTATATGTTATAATTTATCTGTATGTTCCTTAATCATATTTGGATCCAGTTTAGAAGTGCTTGAGAAAAATAATTTTTAACTAAATCTTATTAAATTTATTTTTTAAATAATATTTTGTAAGCTCTATTAAAATACTAAAACAGATAATACTAACCTTTATCATGAATGGTTGGAAAAATTATTAAATTTCAACTTTTTAAAGTAATACTAAAATATGATTATAGTTATAAAAGAAAACCAATAACGGAAAAGAAAGAAAAAGAAAAGAAAGTTGGTTTGGATATCTTTGAAGGTGATCAAATAAATAGACAATTTAAACTTTTAGAGGAAGAAAGAAATAGCCTAACAATACTTTAATTAAATTTTTATAATTTTTATTGAATTTTTTCAATAGAAGAAAAACTAGAAATTAATTCTATATTTAGGAATGTTAGAGATGCGTCTTAATTAGGTAGGTATTTGGAAAAAAAAATACCTAATATATAAGGTTAAATGGAGAGGTTTTCCATAGATAAGGGAAAAAAATTTAAATCTATACGATCAATCAATTAATACTACAGTAAAAGTCAGTCTGTACGCCGACTGGTGGATCCATTGCTTTGGTGACCAGTTTTTGTCACTTGTTATAAAATTGATGATGAGAGTTAACTGTGGGGGGGATAATTTCTCACAAAAAAAGTTCCCAAAATAAGACAGTAGTTTCTCTTGGAGTTTCTTGGGATGCTGCAAAAGGCAGTGTATGTTGATAAAACCAAAGTTGTTGAAGGCATGCTTGACAGTGAAAACATGTTTGAATTGAAAGAGTATATGGGTATGGAAACTGAGGGATTTGAAATCAATAAGAGCTTTCTTCGTATGAGTTGGTGCTTTGCTGTGTTATTCTTTTATTGTTTCTCATTCGGTGTCCAAAGCTTTGCCCCGACTAATTCCGATTCGATCTGGGTCGAGCACTGGGTATGGTAAGTGAGTCTTCCAATGGAAATTTCGCTTAAGCGAAACCAAATCACTTAGACAAACTCCCACATCCGCATTGGTTGCTTTGTTGTGTTTTCAATTGCATACTATACTATGTTCCCTTAATCTTGAAGTCATCTTAAGCGAAGGCTTATGGAGTCAACAACCAATAGAACCCGTCTGAAGACACAACCCCCAACAAACAGCCTATCAAGGACACTCAAGGAAGAGGAAGGAAGTGAAGGGCAGGAAGTGTCTTGGGGACGGAGGAAGGCAATGCTATAATAGGTACTCCGAATGGATTTAATCGATGTCTGAACTGGTTGTCTCTATTAAAAAAGAGATGCCAACCTACTCCACAACCAAGAAGCAAAACTGAAACTGAAAGCGTCTGGCTAGAGCATCACAGGTGATTCATGACCCCTAAGGCTAAGATGAGACATAGGGAGGAGATGGAAGCCTGATTAAAGACAGGTGGTCTTGGTGCAGAAGGGTGGACCACTCTTGATTACGCTACTATGTTACAATTTGGTTCAGTTATTTATATGTTCTTGAAAACAATTTGTTATGATGTTTTAGGAGGCCATGGAGTATATTCCACCCTCTTTTTCTTTGATTATTGTGGGATTTATGTACTCTTAAACTCGTTCTCTACTGGCTTTAGTCCGAGCTGGTATGCCTATGAATGAAGGAATGATCCCGCACTTTTAACAAAAACATACCGAAACAAAACACATCAGCTAACCTCTCCACCATGGGAGCAGCGGATACGAAATACGAACACCAGAACCCACACAAATCCTCGGGTGCATGCATGCGGGTGAGAGAGTCAATAGTTTACTAAAAGCAAACCGAAACACCCCTACCCCCACATTACACCATTCATAGTTAAAAAGGTTAAAAGTGAACCATCCATAACCCACATTTTTCTCCTTATCTTATAAGGTCTCTTCCGTCTGCAAATTCTGGGAGGTGAAACACCAAAAACTGAAACTGAAAAGGACAAAAAATATACATAGTAGCAAGTTAACCACTAGGCCCACTACTAAAATTAGATTCCGCCTCTTCTTCCTCCAGCATTCCTCTTATTTCTCTTAGCTTTCTTCTTTTTACATTTCTTCCCACTTTCCTCATTTCCCTCTCCCTCCTCTTTTTTGGTTTCATCAACTTTTGTTCCTCCTCGACGCTGGGTTTTACACATTTTGTCTCCTTCTTCCTCAACAGAAACTCTATAAGTCCATTAAGAGCAGCATCAACATCATCAGTTTTGATAAGTTCCCCGGCAATCTCTGCCGGAGTTACATCCACCTGTTGGATCAACTCTTCAATTTCGGCAAAAAGGGAATGATCCTGAGTATTGAGGTAGTTTGAAGCAAGGATCCTGAATCCAGCAGGGGTGCAATAGGACATGTGAATGTGCATGTCCATGCGCCCAGGTCTGAGCAAAGCAGGGTCTAACCTGTCTTTGTAGTTTGTAGTGAACACAAATATCCGCTCATCTCCACAGCTTGACCATAATCCATCGACAAAGTTAAGCAGTCCAGATAGTGTTAGCTGCAATAATATATATATAAGCATTAGGACACATCCAAGTGCAGAAGTGCTGTTTCGTTTAAATCCATTATTCTATGCACAACAAATGGTTCTATTAATTCTTTTTTATCTAGCAAATAAAGGCTGATTCATATGCTTATTATTATACAATATATCTAAAATGAATCATTCTTAAAAAATAGGTGAAATGATTTTACTTTTATACCCTCTAGCTTCCACGGTTATTTTGTATATATGGTCCAAGACCTTCTCCTTCTTTTTCGATGTGGGATTCTGTCACATTCTCCCCCACCAAATCCGACGACGCCCCCGTCGTCGACCAGGCACCCTGCCTACTCCGTCCCCACGGAGCGCTTGGCGTGACATCGGAGTTGGGTCGGGTCGGCTCCGCTACCACTTGTCACGGGGTCATTACCCTCTCCCAAAAGATCAATCTAGTGGGGTGTGCACCACCCCTGTATATATGACCCAAGACCTTCCCCTTCCTTTCCGATGTGGGATTCCGTCACAGTTATGTCGACAATTTTAACTGCTCTCCATTCTTACAATTCTGTCCTCAAAATTCCTAAAATGCCTTTAGTTACTTGCCTTTTTTCGTTCACAATTTAAATGTTCTAAAAAATACTAGCAAACGTTAAATTCTATGGTGAGCAACATTTAATTGTGTTGGCATCATTGTTAAGAAAAATCCGAAATGGTACAACATTTTTATCATGTTATTTACTATTTATTTCGTTATTTATTAAGAGATACTATTTACCTTATACACAATAATACAAAAATCTTATCCGGTGCCAGAATTCATTGAAGAAAAAATAATAAAAAAAACACACTTTCTTATTATATCTCATTTATCGAAGTAATTTATGGTGAGTAAAAATTTTAAAATATTTTTTTAGCTTTTATCAGTTGACTTTTGAAACATTTGATTAATGCTTTATCAAATACTCCATCCAGAAGTAAGTTTTTGTGCTCCATCTTTCGAGTTGTGGCATTGCCAGAAATTTTAAAGTTTGAACTCTGTAAGTTTAATTAATTATGAACCTAATAGAATTGATTATATTAGAAATAATTAAACTATTTAATTATAAGTATATATAATGAATGTATAAATTTATTATTTAATTATTCTATCAAATTGGGAGAAATTCTTTAGATTCATCATACCCTCATGTATTTATATATATATTTAGGTTGACATATAATTAATTTAAAAAATTATTATTATACTTTTTATTTGAAATAAAATTAATAAAGTGCTATGTTAGAAAGCTAATATTCCCGCAGCAAGGCGCGGGCATGGAGCTAGTAGCCTACTAAACTGGAGGGCTATATTGAAAGCGCACAGCCGAACCTTTTTTTATCAATTTATTTGTACTACCGCTTCACATAACCGATTTTTTTTTTTTGGTTTAGGTACTTTTGGTCATTTGGTGTTATTGCCAGTGAAAATTGAATTGCAATGAACTTACTTCGACCATAAAAAGAAAAAAAAAAAAAGGAATAGCAATGAACTTACCTTGCCATTACGCTGGCCATACTCTGTATCTTCTGGATCCTGGCTATACCCTCTTCTTCGTCGATCCTGAAACAGAAATTTTTTGTTTGGTTTAGGTACTTTTGGTCATTTGGTGTTATTGCTAGTGAAAATTGAACTGCAATGAACTTACTTGGACCATAAAAAAAAAAAAAAGAGGAATAGCAATGAACTTACCTTGCCATTACCCTGGCCATACTCTGTATCCTGACTATACTCTGTATCTTCTGGATCCTGGCTATACCCTCTTCTTCGTCGATCCTGCAACTGAATGGTACAGTCAATATCCTCTATCACAATAACAGATCTATTTGACGTTCTGGTCAGGAATTCCTTTAAACATGAATTGCCCCCACGCAAATTGGCGAGTTCTAAGTCGTAGATGTCAAATTTCAGGTAATTGGCCATAGCAGCAACCAAGCTTGATTTCCCGGTACCTGGTGGACCATACAACAAGTACCCCCGTTTCCATAGCTTCCCTACTCTCCGGTAGAAGTCCTTCCGCTGTAAGAATCTGTCCAAATCATCCATCAGCTCCTTCAGTACAGGGTCCATTGCCAACGTGTCAAAAGTTGAGGGATGGTTTAGATTGACTTCATCACCACAATCTCCAAGTGAACGGAGCTTGATCACCCTATTTGCATGTTTGATGGCTTTTGATCTCTCCACAACATGGGGCAGGTAAGTCTTCAAGACCTTGTCCTTGTATTGCTTCTGGAAGCTAAGCATGGCTGACTTGTTTTCTTTTCCGTGTTCTTTTCCGTCTTGGGTTTCTGTGGGTATAAATTCCCATACCAAATCAATCCCTTCGAATGTGTCATTAACCTCTTCGCCTCTGGTGATGCTCACTCTTAACTCTGCCTCTTCTGGATCTTTGAAGACGTTGAGCTGGCTGACAGAGGGACTGATTCTCGTGCTCAAGTAAACTTCTGCAGCTTCGTAAATTTCATTGGTGGAGTGACGATTTGGGTTTGACTCATTGATGACGAGAGTTAACTGTTGTGGGGATAATTTCTCACCAAAAAATTTCCCAAGATAAGAAAGTAGTTTCTCTTGGAGTTTCTTGGGTACTAACTGGTTGGCCACGCTCTGCAGCTCACTGACTACTGTGCGAACAACCATTGCAGATGCTGCAAAGGCAGTGTATGTTGATAAAACTGAACTTGTTGAAGGCATGCTTGACAACGAAAACATGTTGAAAGAGTATATGGGTCTGGAAACTGATGTGTTTGGGAGCTAATAAGAGCTTTCTGTGTATGAATTGCTCCTTTGCTGTGTTTTCAATGCTTTCTTATACGACGCAAAAAAACACGATCTGCTTCTCCCCGAAACTATCTGATGACAGGCACAGGAAGTTAAATCTGTACGATATGTGTTAGAACAATAGCCCTTCGCTAGAGGGGGGGTGAATAGCGATAATCGAATAAAAACGAAATAAGCAGGAATTAAATGCGGAATTGAAAGAATGAAGGACACAAGAAATTTATCCTGGTTCACACACACTCTACTAGTGTGACTAATCCAGCCCTTCAAGTCTCACTTGAAGATTTCACTATCTACGTTAAGCTTACGGGTGCTTAACAAACCGTTACAACCTAGGAATTCTAGTCACAAGAATCCTAAACCCTGAAAGTTCAAGTCACATGAACTTCAGCTCTCTTGCTTGAAGATACCTCACTTCAAGACTTCCCTAGGAATTCTAATCTCAAGAATCTTAGACTTGCTTAAGGATACTACACCTTAAGACTTCTCACACAAGAAGATATACCCTCTTCTTGTGAATCTAAACAAGGGAACTATCCTCCCTTAAGGTGTATGAATACACAATCACTCAGAATAGAAGACTCTCTCAAAGAGCAGGTATGAGTGTACAAGTGAAGCTCTAAAAGGCAACTCTCAAATCCTCAATAGGATATTGGCTCAACAAAGATTGATTTGAATGTATGAGATGAATGCATG
>JAKUCV010002572.1:0-24854 GCA_028386065.3 Turnera subulata | reverse complement strand
TTATTTTAATACTTAAGATAGCTATATATTTTTCTAATTTTGGAAGATTTGTGAGTAAAGATTTTATTGACTTCTTGCTTTATATTTTTTATCTATTTTAATTTTATATTTATCTGAATGAGCTAAAAAGTTGAGACTGCTCCAGTACAGGAAAAGTTCAAATATAACTCGGAGAAAATGTTCAAACTCAAGTAAACTCAAGAATTGTTCTTGAAACAGAGCATGCATAAAATCCAAAGTTAACTACCGAAATATTTATTGGTGACAGAGAGTAGCTGTAAGCAAATTGGACTGATATATACGTGAAACAACGGATGCACACACAAAAACTTGCAAATCCACTCCATTTACTAGTGGTCTTGATCCCATGATGCAAGATAAAATCTAATAGCTACTTGTGCAATTGGCGACAGCTTAACAACTCCGTACTATCCTTGTTCATGGCAGATAGACCGCTGGTTCACAAATGGTCAAAACCTATTGCTAATAACAAGAGACTGAAAACTTGAGCCAATCATCTGAGACTGAGACCAAAAACTTAAACAATCATCTAGTTTAAAGCCATCGGAGAGTGTTCTTAATAGAATCAATACTTAGGACATGCTTCAGAGTCTTAAACAATCATCTAGTTCAAAGCCATTGGAGAGTATTCTTAATAGAATCAATGCTGAGGACATGTTTCAGATTGGCTGTCTGAAGGCATTGTCTCCCAAATATACTTTATAGAGAGAGAAGGGTGGGTCAATTGATAGAATCAAGGAAGATTAAAGGTCAAAATTGCAATTCCGGATTCAGCAAAACAGATGGTAAAAAGGTTCTGCAATGGCAACTCGGAAATCATGCCACAAAATCCAAGTCCATTTCTACTTGTCATTAGATCACACAACCAAAAAACCGCATGCAAATAGCAAGATAGCAACAAAACTGTAGAGATTGCTAAACCTGGAAATTTGAGGATTCAAAGAACTTCACACTCCCAGTGTCATGCAGAAAACGTTTGCGTAAGGCTGATATACCAGTGCTCTGAGATGCCAGCTTTTCAGGAACAGTGCACTGTTTCCGTGTTCCACATTGATGCGTGCTTCATGAATCTTGGCTTTCTTCTTTTTCTGAGTCAAGCCAGCACTTAATCGTATCAAAACTACCACCTAGATGCCGAACACAAACCAAGTATTTGAAGTAAGAGACAAAAAGAGACCTGCACGTAAGAATTGGTATCTGCCAGAAGGCTAAATATATTGATAACTGACTGTACACATTTTCTGACTGACTGATTAAGTGAACATTTAAATGTGCTCTCAGCCTCAACTAATACATTCAAAAGTGTAAACAATGATAATGATTGTTTTTAGCTGATAAGCACCATGTGCTATATGTAAAGTAACTGATGGCTCTCAGCAAGCCTGTTCACCATGCGATAAAAAGATGTGGCTCTATCGGAAGTCGCAAAATCTTTCCCAGAGGTTTCTTCTGAAAATTACTCTGCCCAATCAATACTTCTAATAAAGAGAGGTCTGAACATAGTCTCCGTCAGTTTCGTACTGAGAGAAATTGTTGCATCTAGAATGCTTTTTTTCAACAGAATCAATATTTTCAATTGAAGCAGGGCTTTGGCGACGAAGATCAAGGCCATGCAAGCAAAGACAAAAACTCTTTCCATGGTAGCTGTAAGTTTCCCTAGGCTATATGACAATCATATACAAGCAAGAGATGCAGCAGAAGCAAAGGAAACTTAGCCAAGAACCACATGTGAAACATATAAACCGTATAACAAAATTTCGTACCTTGTTCGGTTGAGGTCTTTCACCCAAGTGCTGGAACAAATCATCTAGACCAAGACGAAGGCTGGAACGAATCAGTTAGAGCAAGAAGAAGCCCTGCTCCTCTACGGTATCCACACGAACCGTGACCTTTCCGGAATCGTCACACGAATCCAAGAACGAGCTCCCCGGACTGATGTGCTAGCAAGAGTAAACCGGGGCTTAAAGTGTGTATGGTTTTCCTCTTCCTTTCACAAAGGAGAAGAAGCTAAGGGAAGAGAGTGTTTTTGTGTGTCTTGTGCTCTCAAAATCAGGAGCAAAAACGTGAGGGGATGAGGGAATGATCAGATCACCAAACTCATGTCCACACACACAAAAACTAATGGAGATGGTGGAGGTAATGGCCAACACCTTGGCCCCATTACCCACATAATCATGTCCAAACATAATAATATCTCCACTACACTTTGTCAACATATACAACACCTTTAGTGGCTCAATTATGCAGACAATAAGTGAACCAACCAACCCAAAACGACCTGGTTCAGCCATGGTCCAACCACGGTCCAACCATGGTCCAACCACGGTTCAACCACCTGCTCGAATCAACGGCTCTATGTATGTGACCCTGTAGGCACTTGTAACGTCCGGCAATAATTGTAAAATCCCATTTTACAATTATAAGCAAAAAGCGGCGTCTAGCAACACATCATTGCTACCCGAACGACAAGATCAGTACTGATTCTCTATGCCTCGGAATATGTCATCGTCCCTTCGTCCCATTATAAAGATTAAACCGAGACATGGAATATGTCAATCTCGTATATGTTTAATCTCGGTCTCTTGATCCTCGAGTTAACTGTGTAAAACGGATACCAATGATATCAACAGATCATAATCCGAGCACGGCCGTGCATTTACAGTTCAACTCTATCAAGAAACCATCCGTTAATATACCCGTTATATGGGTTGGACGAATCCCCTCTTGATCAATCAAAACCCACTACATACACGGCATATACCCGATGATTACCCTTATGTCCACCCAGTTACGGGTGACTAGGAATAATATCAGAATACATGATTCATATGTTCGATACCTTGACGATCTCAGGTCGGAGGACAATCACATCTATAAAAACCACTAATGACATACATATAACTTTCCATGTAGTGTTCTTATGTGGGTCAGTCCAGTCCACAAGTTCTCCAACTTGTACCCGTATGTAGAATTCATATCACATATAAATTCTCAACATACGCTAGTCTTGATTTATTATTACAACCCATCCATAATAATAATTGACTAGGGACATTTAAGAATATGAAATATTCTAGGGTTATAAGTATGTGCAAGCGTTTATCTCATAAACGATACTTATTGGAATAACCTTAAAGTGTATGTACATGACTATAAATAAACATCCATGATTGGCTTTTGGGCACATTACTAACAGTAGCACCAATAGATGTTCTGTCCCATCGTACCAATGATGCTAGTCATCATTTCAAAAACAACGGTGACACTTGAATGTCCAGACTTCACAGCATCAGAATATATCTTTAGCAACGGTGGCAGAGCAAGCCTAACCTCGATAGGGCAAATTGAAATATTTGCTTCAGTACGTTACAGGGATCTTCTCAGTGAGCAGGCTTCGTATTCCATTAGCTTCGTATTCCAGTGCTGAAACTGCTGAGAGAGTCAGAGAATTATCCGACTCCTCCATCGGTATTTCATGCTCTCTCATTGTCTCGCATGGTAGCCCATGACTGTGATTACACATAACACACAATGAGATGTTAAGAGGTCAATATGATAACTGAAGAGTGAAGACCTAAAAGTCCAACATATACACTGGCACCATATGGTAAATGTGAAAAAACATCAGACCTACATGAATGGAAGTTATTTTTTAGCGATTAAACCACAATTTCAAATGTATTGATTTCGTGGAGAACCATGCAAACATGATATTCTCTACTAGCACAGCTGACCAAACAAAGGGGGAGAGGAGATGTTGTCAAGTCCATTAAAGTTCTGACAAAAGTCCATTTTAAGCTGACTTAAAATGCCAGTGTAGTCAAAAAACGAAAAAAGAAAACAAATAATTCAAATAATCAGAGAAAAGAAGAAAAAGGAACTCATACAAGATAATATATGACAGACCGAGTACATTTGAGTTTTTAGGAGAAAAATCTATAAGGGACAACAGGCACATGATTCAGTATCCAGATTTCATGCTATATATAGTCTAAAGAACGAACTGAGGTATGAGGTGTGCTAATCCAGCACAAAAAAATTAGGTACACTATTGCAGCACATAATCATAGTCATAAAAATTTAAGCTATCAAACTGATTACCAGATTTACCCCAGATATCCTCTCCCGAAATGTCTGAATTGTCCAAATCATACTGGTCCTTTTCTACGTTTACTGCAATGAACAAAACTTTTTTCAACTAGTTAGGTTGAGTCATTTTAGGTTCATATTTTCCTATTTTTGGAAGCCTTGTCCACATCCTCCTATATTAAATTGAACAACATTACCACACCAATTTCCACAGTTAGAACAAGTTTGCAAGAGGATGTTAAAGTAACCAGGAGCTTAAGCCCAACGGAACCACGACAGTCACAATCTTCTAAACATTGCATATGAAAATTTTGCACAAATTATAAAAACCAAGTAACTTCTTCTGCACATTTCCATCAGAATTGACATAGCAAATTGATGATGCGAAATATGCTGATGGTGTCATGGACATTGCAGTGGTCCCCAAGCCCGCATGCATATGCTTCTTCAATTCTTTTATAATTCTAAACGGAACATTTACTTACTTTTTTCTTGAATCTATAAGTTGTAAAAGAGTAGCAAGCAGCACCATAATCTCTTGAAGAATTTTCTGCAATCCACACCAATAAAGTTAGGGTACTTTTAACAAGCGAACAACTGAAAAAGCAACAAGTCGAGAAAATATGACCTGCAGCAAGAACAGTATTTCAGAGTAAACGTGAAAGTACATCGAGCACTGAAATAAACTTAGTAAAAATGATACTAAGACATTCTCCAACAAATAAAAAGTCCATGCAGCCAAACATGTATTTAGAGCATGATCAGAGTCTTGTTAATTCCTGTTCAAAATAAAGCTGATAATCCTAGAAGAACCCATTAGAGAAGATAAAAAATGTTATTCTCTTCCAAAAGAAGTGTCACACAAATACGTCATTAGAAAATAGAGACTCCACTCTATAGAACTTGTGTTCGGAAAACTCGGGTAAATTCTCCACTACAACAAACTAGTGAATTGAACTGATTCGATAATTCCCAGGAAAGATGACCTAGCCAATCTCCTTAGACAAAATTATCATTCCAAGATAAATCTCCAGGAAAGACTGGAGGAACAGTGGTTCACTTAAAACTCAGCCTCCTAGACATGACTCACTTGCACAGTGTTTTAATTCACAAGCTATACCCGACAAAGGCGGCTTAGCCGGCCAACAAATAAAACAAGGCGGCTTTGCCAGCCAACAAAGAGATAAGGCGGCTTAGCCGGCCAATGTTGAAAACTAAACAAATAAACAAATGCAGAAAATAAAGGCGGAATAATAAAGAAAGAACACACTAAAAATTGATAACGGAGTTCGGCCAATTTTCCCTACGTCTCCGGAGCACCACTAGAAAAGGGCTTGCTCTTTTTACTAGGAGAAGAATATTTAGTACAACTGTTAGGATACAATTGTACTATAATGTTTGGGATATTTCTAAAGGGAAGGAGAGGGGTTTCTTTTATAGCATTTTCATACCCCCCTTACCACACTTCCCATCGATGTGGGATTGCCAAAATAACAACAACTTACGACAATCTACACCTTAGTGTTATTTGTAATCCCACCAATTCCAATCTTCTCAACCAAATAAGGAACAGCCTTCCCGGTGCTTCCAACTCGCGCCATCTGGCGCCAACTCAAAAGTGCAGGATATTGACCAAGTCTAAACAATGTTCAAACTTGGCCCTTGTTACCACCTTGGTCATCATATCTACAAGATTCTCTGTAGTCAAAATCTTCTGGAGAAATATCTCTTCTTCTTCAAGTTTCTCCTGCACAAAATGATAGCGAACATCAATGTGCTTCGTCCGTGCATGAAAGACTTGATTCTTCGCTAAATGAATAGCACTCTGACTGTCAAAATATACTACAAGTTATTTCTGGCCAACCCCCAAGTCTTTGAGCAACCCATGAAGCCAAATTGCCTCCTTCACAGCTTCTGTAATAACCATATACTCTGCCTCCGTTGTAGACAAAGCCACCGTGGACTGTAAAGTGGACTTCCAACTAATAGGGGCTTTTGCTAAAGTGAACAAATAGCCCGTCGTCGATCTTCGCTTATCCAAATCTCCAGCATAGTCAGAATCACATTATCCAACCACTCCTTGACCAAGTGATTCATCCCGCTCAAACATTAAGCCAACATCTACGGTATCTTTGATATACCGAAGAATCCATTTCACAGCTTGCCAATGACCTCTGCCAGGATCATACATATATCTGCTCACAACAGTAACATCTTGTGAAATATCCGTTCTCGTACACACCATTGCATACATCAAACTTCCAACTACATTGGCATAAGGGACTTTTGCCATGTACTCTCGTTCTTCATCTGTCTGCGGAGATAACTGGCTGCTAAGCTTCAAAGGAAGAGCAAGTGGAGTACCTACAGGTTTTGACCTTTCATTCATGCCAAAACGTCGTAGTACTTTCTTCAAATATTCTTTTTGAGTTAGCCAAAGCTTGCCTCCCTCTTTGTCCCTGCTTATCTCCATGCCGAGAATCTTCTTGGCTTCTCCTAAATCCTTCATCTCGAACTTGTTAGTAATATGCCCAAAAGCCAATCCATGGATGATTGTAGTCATGTATATACATTAAGGTTATTCCAATAAATATGATTATGAGATAATCGCTTGCATATATTTATAACCCTAGAATATTTTATATTCTTAAATGTCCCTAGTCGATTATTATTATGGATGGGTTGTAATAATAAATTAAGACTAGCGTATGTTGAGAATTATATGAGATATGAATTCTACATACGGGTACAAGTTAGAGAACTTGTGGACTGGACCGACCCACATAAGAACCCTACATGGAACGTTATATGATTGTCATTAGTGGTTCTTATATGCATTGTCCTTAGACCTGAGATCATCAAGGTTCCCAACATATGAGTCGTATACTTTGATATTATTCCTAGTCATCCGTAACTGGGTGGACTTAAGGGTAATCATTGGGTATATGATAAATGTGTAGTCGGTTTTGTATGATCCAGAGGGGATTCGTCCAACCCATATAACGGGTATATTATCAGATGGTTTCTTGATAGAGTTGAACTGTTAAATGCATGGCCATGCTCGGATTAGGTGATATGGTGATATCACGAGTATTCGTTTTACACAGTTAACTCGGGGATCAAGAAACTAAGATTAAACATATACGAGATTGACATATTCCATGTCTCGGTTTAATCTTGATAATGGGACGAAGGGATGATGACATGATTCGAGGCATCTAGAATCAGTACTGATCTTGTCATTAGGGTAGCAATGATGTGTTGCTAGATGCTTCTCTTTGCTTATAATTGTAAAATGAGATTTTACAATTATTGCCGAATGTTACAAGTGCTTACAGGGTCACACATATAGAACCGTTGATTCGAGCAGGTGGTTGAACCGTGGTTGGACCATGGTTCGACCGGGTGTGGTTGGACCGTGGTTAGACCAGGGTCGTTTTGGATCAATAATTATCAGAATTATTGGTCAGACATGGTGATGTGGTGTGTTGTAATCTGATTATGTTAGTGGGAGACATTAGTGATGAGGGCCATCACCTTTGGTCCACTATGTTGGCCATTTTGCTATTAACCTAATGGCATTATGTGTGAGTGGGTAGAGTGCCTTAGTGATCAGATCATTTTGCTCCCCTCTCTCATATTCATTCAGTTTTCAGAGCATCCTTGAGTCTCTCTTGAGAGCTTTTGAGTTTTGAGAGTAAAACACACACATACCCTTCTTTGAGAAAGAAGAGAGACACCACACAAAGCTCCCGAAATTCCTGTTGCTAGCATATCAGTTCGGGAGGGCTTGAAGTTGGAGATCGTGTGATGATTCCGACTTGATCACGGTTCGTGTGGATACTTTAGAGGGGGCGGGATACCTTGTCTTGCTCTTGCTGATTCCGGCACTTCAGTTAGGTGGAAGATCCTAACCGTGTGAGGTACGGAAATTGTTATTCGGTTTATACGCTTCACATGTGTTGCTATGTTGTTTCTGGAAATTCCGCTGCATGTTTTTCTTGTATATGAATGTCATATAGCATACCAGAAACTTACAGAACTCTCTACTCAACTGAGCCTTCAACTTGTGAATTTCAACTTGCCTCTTTGCAGCTATCAACATATCATCAACGTATAAGAGTAGATAGATGTAGGATCCATCTTGTAGTCTTCTCAAATACACACAATGGTCGTATTTGCTCCTTGTGTACTTCTGAACCAACATAAACTTGTCAAATCGTTTGTACCACTGTCTTGGTGATTGCTTCAAACCGTACAACGACTTGTCTAGTTTGCACACCCAATTTTCTTTACCAGCAACTTTGTATCCATCGGGCTGAGTCATATAGATTTCCTCATTCAAGTCACCATGTAAGAATGAAGTCTTCAAATCAAGTTGAGCTAGCTCTAAATTCAACTGTGCTACCAAGGACAACAGAATTCTAATGGAGGAATGCTTCACAACTGGAGAAAATACCCCATTATAATCAATTCCCTCCTTCTGAGCGTAGCCTTTAGCCACCAATCTTGCCTTGTAGCGAACATTACTCTTGTTAGGAAATCCTTCTTTCTTAGCAAATATCCATTTGCATCCAATTGCCTTCTTTCCCTTCGGTAGTTGTGTCAACTTTCATGTCTTGTTCTTCTGAAGAGATTTCATCTCCTCCTCCATTGCCTCTTTCCAACTGCAACTTTCAGAACTCCGAATGGCTTTTGAAAAAGTGGAAGGAACATCATCAACGACAGGAAGTGCATAGGCCACCGTTTTAATGAGACGTTCTAGTTTTCTCCTTTCTCGTCTCGGTCTACTAGTGGCAATTGACTCGAACTGCTGCGTAGATTCTTGGGCCGAAACCTCTTCTTCATCTGACTCTTCCTCTGTCAATGGAGAGTCACCATTGGTGCTCTTAGCTGGGATCACCATAGTAGGCTCAAACTCCACCTGCTTTGATACACACTCCACCTGTTGTGAAGTACCGCCAGCTTCTTCTGGATTTACCTTAGTCAACATGGCAGATTCATCAAAGGTAACATCCCTACTGATAATAGTCTTCTTTGCCGCTAGGCATCAAAGACGGTATCCCTTCACTCCAGCATTAAGACCCATAAATAGAGCCTTCTTTGCTCGTGGATCTAACTTTGATTCATTCACATGGTAGTATGCAGTGGAGCCAAACACACGCAAAGAATCATAATCTGTAGCAGGTTTCCCAGACCATACCTCCAAAGGGGTCTTGCCACCTAAAGCAGAATGTGGCAACCGATTAACAAGATGTTGAGCGTATGTCACAGCCTCAGCCCAAAAATTTCTGCCTAGCCCAGCATTAGACAGCATACAACGAACTTTCTCCACCAATGTCTTGTTTATACACTCTGACACCCCGTTCTGCTGTGGTGTTTTTCTGACTGTGAAGTGCCGAACTATGCCATAATCTTGGCATATCTTCAAGAAAGGATCACTCGTATATTCTCTACCATTGTCTGTTCGGAGAACTTTAATCTTCCTTCCTGTCTGGTTCTCAACCTGATTTTTCCACTTAAGGAAAATTCTAAGCACTTCATCCTTCTTCTTCATTGTAAACACCCACACTCTTCTGGAAAAATCATCAACAAAAGTGACAAAATAGTGTCTACCTCCAAGGGATGGAGTCTTGGCAGGTCCCCACACATCTGAATGCACATAGTCCAAAATCCCCTTGGTATCATGGATAGCAGTGCCAAACTTCACTCTTCGTTGCTTTCCCAGAACACAATGCTCACAAAATTCCAATTTGCAAGTCTTTGTACCTTTCAACATTCCCTGCTTGGCAAGAATCTGCAAGAATTTTTCACCAGCATGTCCCAAACGCATATGCCATAGCTTTGTTGCCTCTGTATCCTTCTTGCTTCCAGAAGTTACTGCTGCAACTGCCCTAATTACTGTACTACAGATTATTCTTCCTCACACCTTTTAACATCACCAATGCTCCTGATGTTGCTTTAAGAATTCCATTGCGGATAATGACAACTAGGCCTTTTGATTCTAAGGCCCCCAAAGAAATAAGATTATTCTTCAACTCTGGAACATATCGAACATCTGTCAAAATTCTGGTGGATCCATAAACACCAACGTGCAAAACTACCACAAAGCAACAAATGAAGAAAATTGATGCATCAACAAACCTGTGTGACTGTAAACTCCCCAAACAATAGTAAATATATCCAATATATGCTCCAATAGCATGTCTGGAACAACTTTTGCAATGGATGATAAAAGTGAAAACACATTGTTGCGGATCACTCCATTCTTGGCAGAATGTGCACACTTTACCAACATTTTAATGTTGATTTTATTTGCTATGTCATCCTGGAATGAAATAATGGTGCACCAACTCAAAACAAACAGATCAATTACTTTACAGGTATCTAGCCTATGGGTTCATAATTCTATCTATAGAATATGTTCGCCACAAGAAAGCGCCAAGCCCACTGATAATATTGCAACAGAACTATTTGCCAAAAGTAGCATGAATAAGTATCTCCATCTCGAGTTGTTAGCACACATTACCAGGAACATTTTCAATCTGAAAAGGAATGTACCATACCTTTAGCGGGAGTGCCGTTCTAAGTGAAGAAATGATGCCTTCCAGCATTCACAACAGTGATTGTTCAAGGTCACAAATTGTCCTAGATAAGCTCTGAGAACTGCCATCCAAAGCACGCTCTATGTCTCCATTGGGGACAAGCAAGCACTCATCCACGCAAAGTTTTTCCAAGCAGTTCAAATAGTGGCCCTATGAGAGATTCCCTACATATGCAGTTGAATACACCTTGTATCAGAGAAAAGAGTGCAGCAAGTTGACAGAATGGTAGAAAAACTGATCACCAAACATGTCGCCACAACCTGGTAAAAGCAAGAAATACAAGCACTTGTTGATGATTAACAAAAGAAATGGCAAAAAGAGAACAAACTGAAGGAAACTGAAGGAAAGAAACGTACATTTATGCGAAGTAAGGACTCTCGAGCGACACGTTGTATGTTAGCGTTAGCATTATGAAAAAAAATACACCAGCTCACGAAACAGAAGTCCCTGTTAAACACCAGGAAAGATTGAAATCAAGTACATCTTACTACATTGATCAAGAAGCATTTCCCCGTGAAGCATATAGTGGCACTAGCTTCTAAGGGCATGTGTAAATCGTATAAGGTCTCCGTTGATGCTACTCTTAAGTCTCTACTTTCTCTGTGGTTTTCTAATTTTTTATACCTCTTGGAAACCAGATTTCCAACTTCCATTCTTATCCTTCAATAATTGTGGAAGATATACTAAATAAAAACCATCTCCAGCCTCTTAGTTTTGACAGAAAATTTGCTACCTTCAGTGGGTAAGCATGCTTCCACCATATTCCCCAAGGAGAAAATTCGTATCTTAACTGAAATAGATAATCAGAGATCCTTTATTAAGTAACAATCAAGTCCTAAACCATTAACTACTAATAGTCTTACCCTCCAAAACGTTTTCTCCATTAACTCTAGTTGGTGACACCATTAAGTTTGTCTTTTCATGCACGTGGCTGATGATATGGCATATATATACTGGAGCTATTTGAAAATCATTGACTCAATCAACAAAATTTAGAAGAGAAAAGATGTTGTATTTCTGCTATTGTTGCATAAAACAATTGGGAATTAAAAATGTGTAGAACAGAAAAGCATACAAATCAAACCTGTTTCTCAGTCGTAAGACCACTGAAAATTCCGTCGTTAGCTTCTGCAAGACAGCAACACAAGGCTCTACAACAGCACTCCTCCAAAAGGAGCCCATCTACCTGGAACACAAACCGACACATTATCACATAATTTTCATTCAGTATGACTGCTGGTAATCAATCCACACTAATCCCGAACAGCTTACTTGCAGGGCCTTCAGCAAGTACTCTTCACTATCATGCCCTTCATGTGACAAGGGCGTGACACAAATCTAAAACAAAAGGAAGATGCAAACTAATTAGGGAGAAGCGCAAGAACATTTCAACATAGATCAAGGTCTTCAATGAGTTATGGATAATTTACCTCCAGCAGAAGACACAAAATCTTGACTTCAGTGCTGGACAGCTTCAGGGACAACCTATCTAACCCAAAATGATATTGGCTTCATCTTTCCAAAAGTTGAGATAACAAGGCCTTTACACCTTTGACATGCACTAAAGTGTTGCCCAGTCCTTGAAGAAAGGATATGATCATCAGCTTCCAACAGTTCGCACCAAATTAGTTTGTTTTTGCATGAACGGCTTTTATTCCTCTGGCAAAACCAAGAATAAATCCTGGAACAAAAATTTTTAACTGGTGCATACACAACAATCTTTTGCACCAGAAGCGAACTATGAAAAGAAGAGAACTAGATCATAAAGGGTCAACCTTTGCTAATGAAGAAAGCTGAAGAGCGGAGCCTAAAATAGAAGAAACTATCTTTTCCGTTGTAGAACGATCAAATGTGAAATAAATTTTAAGGTAAGCAAAAGGTTTCTAACTCAAGCTCCAATAGAAAGTAGTACTATGGTTCCATAAGAGAATAGCGCAGTACGCAGAAGCTTAAGAAGTTCCTTTTTTTTTGGATAGTACATGAAGATGTTCCATTATTGAACAAGCACCTTTAAGAGATTATTTCAACAAAAACAAAACGAAAGAATGAAGCAACAAGCCTCTTAAATATGAAGAGTAATAAAATAGGCAGGCAAACCATATATTAAAGCTGGACCAGAAGTAAGCCATAGATGGAAGAAAAACATCGGAACATAAATGCAGCCCAGTAGATATGATGCAGGAGCAAAATTTTTAGTATTTTAATATTTTATTTTATTGTTATGTTCACGTGTTACTGTAGCAGTCGGTTACTGTTCACGCGAAGTATTCGTTTTATATTTAGGTTTTCTCTAGTATAAATAGGTTATGTTAGCTTTAGTTTTCGGTAGCTTATTATTATCTTATTTTGACTATACGTCTCTAGTGGTTTTAAACCCTAATTATCAATCCTATTGTTCCTAAACAATTCTGATTGCGTATTCCGCTAGATTCTCTGCTATTTTGAGTTTTCTATTCTCTAACCTATTCTCTACCCTACATCAATTGGTAGCGGAGCGAAACGTTCGCAAATAGGTTTGCGAAAACAACAACATGGTAGGCAGAGGTAGAGGTCGTGGGCAAGGAAATCAAAATCTGCAAGATATCCTAGTTGATCTTCAGCTTCAGGTTGCAACATTATCGCGAGATATGCGCGCGCTACGGCGACAGGAACCGGTAGCAGCCCGAATGGAGACTCCGGAAGGCAACACCAACCGTGCAGATATACCGGAAGGTAGTCAAGGGGCAGAATCAACGGAAGTTGATGACTCTGATGAAGAAAACCCTTTTCACAATGCTGGAGCTGCAGGCAACGCAGCAGGAGGCGGACTTGAAGAGAGGTTAGTTCATGCTTTAGATCTGAATAGTGGTGGAATTAAGATAGAAGTTTCAGATTTTTCAGGAAAGATGCATATGCAAGACTATTTAGATTGGGAAGCAAGTTTGGAGAATTATTTTGAGTGGAAACCTTTGGTTGAAAAGAGAAAAGTGTTATTTGTTAAGCTTAAATTGAAAGGCACTGCACTTCAATGGTGGAAGAGAGTTGAGGAGCAACGTGTACGTCAAAGAAAGCCTAAAATCAACACTTGGGAACATATGAAGAGAAAGTTGCGCAAGCAATTTTTGGCATCTGATTATGCTATGGAGTTATATGAGAGATTTCATTCGTTAAGACAGCGAAGCATGACGTTGGAGGAGTATACGGCTGAATTTAACAACGTATTGATTAGAGTTGGTCTTAGATAGTCAAAAGAACAATTGACATCTCGTTATCTTTCAGGACTAAACCGAGCTGTTAGAGATGAGAAGGGTGTTGTACGCTTGTTCAATCTGGAAGATGCACGGCAATATGCATTAATGGCTGAAAAATGGGTGCAACGCTATGGAGCAAGGCGTCCCTTGTTTGGAAGAACTGACAGAATTGTGCAAAAAGGTGTTGCTGTCTTTAGTGGCAATAAACCAGACCTAAACACTCACAAATCCAGCCAAGGTGGTGCTGTGAATAATCGCTTTGGTGCAAAGAATTCTAACAACAGTGAGAGAAGTGAGAAAGGTAGAGATTCTAATCAATCGAAGGCTCAACTTAGTTCAGGTCCTTCAACTTCTAAGGCTGGTAATGAGTTTCGCATTCGTTGTTATACTTGTGGAGGAAAGGGACACTTCTCTTTCAGTTGTCCACAAGGTAGAGTGAATTCAGCGAACTTGGAAGATGAAGAAGAGGAGGCATTTGAACCTTTTAATGATGAGCAGGATGAAGAGGATGGATATCCGGATGAAGAGAATGATAACGAAGAAGATGGATATCAAGAGGAGGAGAGCAGGTTGTTGCTGATGACAAACAAATGTGAGGAAGAAGATTGGAATTCTCCACCAATCTATGACACTTATAGTGATGATGATGATGTCTTTCCTCCAGAAGAGATTGATATGAGCAGGCAAGATGAGGATAAAGAGAATGTTACAGCAACAATACCAGAAGAAATTGCTACGAACAAGCTAGATGATAATAAAGAGAAGGTTGCAGCAACAATAGCGGATTTCCAAGACCCTTTTAATTGCATACTCAGTCACTTTCGGAGACAGATTATAGCAACGATTTTGTGCAACTAACCTTCGAGAAGAGTGCAGAAGTTTGGCCAAAGATGGATAAGTATTCTGGCATGCATGGGTCTCCTATGTGCAGGGTGATATAGATGTAATTGATTCTATATGGTTGAACTTTGTGGAGAATGAATCTGAACAGGAAAGTGCTAGAATGAAAACAGAAGTTAAGAAAATCATTGAAGCAAGCTTGAGAATGTGGATTCTGGTCTACTTCAAATGTTTTCATCAACTTCTAAGGAGTTTGGATCCTGTAGAGTGTGTGTTCGATGCTTAGTAGATTTTAACAGCAAGCTGAAAGACAATTTGTGTTCGAAGTTCAAAGGCAAGAAAGGATGGCAAGGTTTGATTGGACATCCACATGATCGGGGCAAGATCAACTTGCAGACAAGTTGTTTTCAACCGGAGGGGATTGATGCAGGAGCAAAATTATTAGTATTTAATATTTTATTTTATTGTTATGTTGGGTCGGTTACTGTTCACATGTCACTATTCTTCTATTACTGTAGTAGTCGGTTACTGTTCACGCGTAGTATTCCTTTTATATTTAGGTTTTCTCTAGTATGAATAGGTTATGTTAGCTTTAGTTTTCGGTAGCTTATTATTATCTTATTTTGACTATACGTCTTTAGTGGTTTTCAACTCTAATTATCCTATTGTTCCTATTTTGAGTTTTCTATTCTCTATCCTATTCTCTACCCTACATCAAGATACATGATCTCAAGTGTTTACTACATTCCCTGAATCATTTGGAAGGCATGAAATGGCTTAAATGTAATAACATAATGATGCTGCCAATAAAGAAACAGACAGAGATTTTCTCAAGGCCCATTGTGAGGAAAACAAATTCTCAAACCTCAAAAGCTTGTTAGCTGGAAAAAATTCCCTGTGGCAACTATAGTTTCAGTTCTCCAAAATTACTTCCAGTTGCAGCATAGTCTTCCAGGTTCAATAAAAATGTCATTCATAATTCTTCAGATGCATAGAAAAATCACAGTAGAGTTGTCCAAGTCTTCAATTATTTATGTCCTTCTAAAACAGGGAACAAGTACTTATCTTAAATCCGTATTGGAAAATAGTTGAGTTTGAGGGTACTAGCTTACTTGCCATTCAAGGAAAGAGAGGTTTCCATGAATAAAATTGCAGACTTGTCTCAATCTGCCTAAGGCTTTCTGGTTCCTAGAACCATACCAGTGAATGCTATATGAGGCAGTTCCTTTCCCTCTTTGCCGAATTACCGCCCTATTTAGACCCAAAATCATATTAGGATCTGAATCTTGGTTAAAAATTTCCGACCTCCTAAGTTTTATCTATAATTCTCACTAGTCTTCTCCATTGTCCTGTATCAGGAAAAAAAAAACTAACATGGTAGTATGAAAAAGCCGTAGGAGGAGCCTACTTCATCTTTCAATAAGTGATATACAGGTCATTAAATAAAAGCAGGAAACCATAAGGGATGGGTCCAGGTTGCAGAGCTCCGGAAGAGGCGAAAATCTTAACATGCTACCTTATGGCACAAAGCATCCATGTTTTTAAAATACATCCTCCCTTACTACAACTTTAAATAACATTTTGGAACCACATTCCATCAAACACCAAAGATAGCAAAATTTTACATGCAGTGGCAACCACCGAAAGATTCTATTACTGTAATACCTTTGTTCAACAACTCGTGGCACAAGAAGGCTACCACTGGATAAGCCAAGCCAAGAGGTCAAAAATGAAGGTAGGAACTGTTTGTCCGACAGTATAAGCCTTTTTTGCTGGACAATAAGGTCCAAGAATTCAGCAAGAAAATGACTCCAATTTGCATTGTTACCTGTTATTTATCAACTCAGACTTGTAGCCGTAAGGATTTTTCTTGCTTAAATAATCGACTCAATGCAGCACATTATGTAGCCCTTCAATACAACCCATGGCAGCAAGTCTAAGACCCTGAAAGAGGAAAGAAGCAAGAGAAATTAGTCCAAGAATACAGAACTAAAATGAACAAGTAGCAGATGTGATCAAAACGGAAACCAGCATGGGTTTTGCCTAAAAAGTAGGGAGCAGGCTAGCAAGATTTTCTAAGCTTTACAAGTCATACCTGGATATCACATGCAAGTGGGACAAGTAGAGATGAACTATTTGCCAGAAGCTCCAAGAGAAACTCTCCATTGTCATTATGCTCACAAAGAAAAGCGAGACACTGCAGACTTTCCACTTGAACAGGAACAGGAACATCTGAATATGACATCAAGTACAAGAACATTCAGGATACTTTCTCCCAAAGAAGTGAATATATCATAAAACAGTGCCAACATTTTGTCAAAAAGTTTAAATAACAGGGGTGACGGGATTTTATCACAGCCAAATGGAAGGATCTTTGATACCAAAAATGCACTACAACAACCCACATTATAATAATCAGAGATCAATACATGACTGTGAAGGAATTAATCAGAGACAATGGATATTGCTAAACACCAAATGAGCCAGGCCTCAAAACGACCAATAGAAATTTTCCAACTCACAATACTCATTCTCAGTGAAAACTAACAGCATCCTCAAACTGAAACAAATTTAACTTGATGAAATTTGACTCAGGAAATCCAGAAGACTAACCTAAAACAATGCACATAAGCTCTATGCAGCTTAGTCAGCAAGGAAATTGCTACCTGGACCTTGTTAAAAAAAACAACAATAATTGTAAAGCCCAATAATTCCAGGACATAACCAATGCAAGCAAAAGTTGAAGAGAACAGAATCCACAGGTAGGAACTTCAGTAAGATGATGGAATGCAAATAAAATTTACAAAGAAATAAAATAACCTTCAAATACCGGTACAAAAGATTGAAAATCTGTTTTCAAATTTCACATGTAAGGAATAACACGGAAACAGTTGAACCTAACCATCATTCTTAACAACCACAGCAAAGATGTCATAAATGGGAGAATAAGGCATTAATTTAAAAAAAAAAAAAAAGACAAATGACCTTCATCTGTGAAAAATCCAGACAGAAAAATGATGAATGATTTCGTGCACTTTGTTACAAGGAAAAGACGATGCTCCTTGACAATGTGCTTTGACTGCAAGGTTGCAAAGAAAGACATTTTCTGCAGCATATCATTAACCTGCGACTAATTATCACCCTGGAAAAAAAAAATCAAAATAAAAAAGAAAGCTTAAGGTTTTCAAAACAAAAGTAGCCCCAAAAAACTAACTGAAGTGGCATCTAAATGATATAACAGGAACAGCATCACCAACCAACATGATATTTGTGTCCACAGTTTTCTGGAACACCTCCAGTAACCTCCAGAAAATGAAAGTCAGGATTCTTTTGTTCAAGGCCTTAAAATCACCATCAGAAAGTTTTACGAATTTTTCACAATTTGATTCCTTATCAAACTGTCAGTGTGGAAAAACTAAGTAAGACGATAATATCAGCAAGATTAAGAATAAAACAAGAGGCCTGATGTGAAAAAGTGTAAAATATATATCGTCTTCGTTCATACAGAATGAACATAAAATTGCTTGTTAGAACATGTTCCAAGAAGATATAGCCGCTGAATACTAGGAGTGCTCTAATAAGTCATACTGGAAGATAAACAACGGGATAAACCGTTTCTTCAATATCCAAAACACACAGCCAGTACAAGCACAGCTGATGCATCTAACTGTGAAGAATACTTAAAAGTGCCTTCAGAAAAACAGCAAACAGGCTTCCCCCGCCCTACTCTGAAGATGGAGGACAAAGATGACACATTATATCCTAAACTCTGTACCCTAGAATCTCAAATTATGGTGCTAAGAATGCGGAATAAGTAGATTTGCACCGGTTTACTTTTCAACATTGGCAAAAGTGTTGCTTCGACTCTTAAAACTGTGAATGACACGACAGACCTACAATTAACCCTCCCATGCTTTTTTTCTCCTCAAGCAAGCCCGTTACTTCAGCTTAACAAAATAATTAGCATTTCTTTACGAATTAAGAATAATATTTCCAATAAACATTGAATGCAGATGGAGGATGAAACAGGGCCTAATAATAGAGTGGAAGACATACAATTTCTTGACCTTTGGATTGAGTGCATCACAACCAAGAAGAGAAGTGTCTTTGAGATATCGAAGGGCTTGCAGCTATTGCTCAGACAAGGCATTTACTCATAATGCTGCATAGCAAACTTGTCTGCTAGTCTGTCGATAATCTTCAAGTCAGCTGAAGATACAGCTTCCTCTTGCAATTTCTGAAGATTTTACATAATTTTGACACTACTTAGAAGGTACTGAGTCAAAAACCAAAATGAAGAAACATTATGAAAACAATGACTGGAATCAAATTATTGGCAAAAGAAAAGAAGAAAGAAATGAAGTCCCACTGCCTCGACCAACTCATTTAATACAGACTCCGCAAAAAATCAACCCAATGATGGCATAAACATAATAGAAGTGCAAAAAGGACCTGCTAACCCAGTTAACTATCCTGAATGCTTAAGATAAATGCATCATTCAGACATAGAAACTAGGCAAGTCAAATCATACTCTTTTGCAACTTCCTTTGCTCCAATAAATCTAATCGAAATTAGGAGGAAGACACTGGCAAACCATCCAGATGAATATGTCTAAATTTTTACTCATATGTTCACCAACTACATTTTAATGATTTCAATGATCTCTGTGCTCTGGATGCACTTAACTGATCAGAATTCAAACCTGTAGCAGAAGGAATAAAGGGACAAAGTCCAAAGTTTACCATCTCTTTAGTGGAAACCACGGGATGGTCGCTAAAGAGAGACCACTTTAATCCCTTAGCTAATTCCAAGACCTTCAAATTTAATTTCTCCGTCTTCTTGAGATACACAAAACAAAAATCAATAACCAACCAAGAACCTGGACTGTTAGCCGACACCAATAAGGAAAGAAAACGCCGGAAAGAAAGCAAAGGAACCTTGGGCAATACTAGTGTAAAGGCAACATCATGGCAGCAAGTTTTTTCTGAACAATCAGTGTGATCACAAAAGCTTGAGATGGCAATCATCAAGAACGATTAAGAACCTATGCAAACTTACAAGTGAACCATTATGTATGCATTCTCAATGAGTATAACACATTACATAGCTAGACTAACGTATAAGGGAAACAACCACTCTTATTCCTTAAGTATCGCTAAAACCATAAAACAAGGAGTCTTGTTGGCAAGGACAGAAACAACACTCCGAAATCTTTTCACAGTGTAGGTAAATCAGAAGACAAATTTCAATTGGATATGGAGTGAAAATACTTACCTGGTCATCACAAATATGTATTTGAACAGATTCCTCATCGTTGACATACACCGGTCGAACATAATTCTACAATAGAGAACAGGGAAAGGTCACATAACATCAAACTAATCTAAGTTAAAACAAGAAATCATAATAGTCCATGAGTGTACCTTATTTTTTGAAAGAATGGCTAAGCGAGTGTAAACAATCCATTGCAGCAAGTGCCCGAACAGCAGCTCAGCATGCAATTGGCAGCGAGTGTACGCAATCCATCCCAATCAGCTTGGCATACAATTGTAGCTCCTCAGTAGCCAGTGACGACCAATCCAAACCAGTCAATCCTTCAGGCAGGTCATAGCGGATCGTTTTCTTAGTACTATTTACTTTGGCCCAATTTGTTGGTACCTTGATATCTACAGGAAACTGCAGGAATAAAAATTAAGACCATATTAGGCTTTACTGATACTAGGATAATCCACTATTAATTTCTGGTAGAAGATATGCAATGAAGTAGAGACAGTGCAGCTGCCCACTCTGTCAACCAGAAAAGATAATGCCCAACAAGGAGCAAAAGCAATAACGTGCTAGTACAATGTCATCAGCACACAAACTAATCCAACATGCACATATGATACATTAGACAAAGTTGATGCAATACCAAACCATCCATGTTCCCACATAGTTAATGCGTCGACAAAGATATTAAGTACGTTCCTCTATAAAATGAGTGATTCCAGACACGGTTATAAGAATTCTAACTTGCGCATTCCAAGCTCGTTCTGGTACGCACTGATTAAAGAATCCAAACCATACTTGGCCAACTGAACTGCCTTCCGGACTCTGGCAACCTGTGAATAATAAAGCAATTCCCGGTGGAACACTCCACCCGAACTTTTGAGGCAGGCCCGGCATATGCCAAGAGCAACCAAGGAAAAGAGTGTGAATTCTACCCATCAGCCAAAAATTACTCGACATTTTGATGAAGAAGAAGAAATTGATCCTATAGCTACTGACATCCCATTCACCAATTCACACCAGAAAAGAACAAACTGCGAAATCCATACTAAGACTAACCTTCTCGTTTGGCGTGGAAAGAGGGTCACCAAGAAGCAGGTCGGGCGGAGCCAAGGACAAGAGAGCAACTTCAAGGCCACTCCTCATGATGCAAATGATGAAGCCATAACATTGCCTCAAGGTCCAATTACAAGGAACACTTCAAGAAGACTAAGGAATCAATTTCTACATCACATTCAAGCCTTGATCAACACAGAACTTGAAGAACACGCAATGATCATGGTTGAGAAGGAGCTGAAACCGAAACCTATATGCTTGCTTGCTATTGAAGAATAGTCGGCTCAAGAAAGCAAGTGGAGTCCAGTCGACAACACCCCAGCCCATGTGGGCCCATGTCGACATATCTTTTATACTTTATTTAGGTTAGCTGAAATTTATATTGGTCTTTGTTGTTTATTTCGGCATGGTTCATTTAGTTAGAGTTTTAAGTTTGGGCTTTAGTTAATTTGTTTGGGCTATTGTTGTTTGGGTTTACTTGAGTTCAATTCAATGTTGGATTCACTTAAAACCTCGTTATATTAGGATTAGAATAGGTGTCAAACTTGGAGACAAAGTCAAAATCCAATTTGACTAAGATTTGGGATTGATGCCGAATTAGGGTTAGGGATTTAGTATAAATAGGGTTCTTTTCTATTGATTTCGACATGACTATTTTGAGAGAATAAAATTGACCTTTGAGGTTTTCTTTGATTGTGGATTCAATCGTGATCGAGAGTGGATTCTCTTGGTTTTATATTAGGGTTTGAGTTTACTTATCAAGTTTCTTGTTTGTGGCGTTTATTCAATTCCTTGTGATTCTAATCCCTTTGTTGCCTATTCCTTAATTGAGTCTAGGAGGTGAAGAATAGAATTGCAAAAACCTTTGTTGTGTATCTACTTCTTTGTTGTCTAATCCGTGCAGAGATTAGGAGGTGAAGGAGACTTACACGGCGAGTTTGATTGAGATTGATGATCGGGACATTCAGATAGTTACGGAGGTGGAACTAGCGGATTCTAGGGCTGTTGCCGTATCATCTTTTGGTAGCGGAGCTGAAGTTTCAATCAATCATATCCTTTGTGTTTGAGTTTTTTTAGTTTAATCGTGGCCTTTTCAATTCCTTGTTCTTAGTTTTGTGTCGTCGTTTAAAAAAAAAACAAAAAAAAGTGTCGAGTTACTGTTCACCGATTACTGTTCACCGTCACTATTCACTGATTACTATTTATCGGCGTTACTGTTAACAAAAAACAAAAACAAAAAAAAGTCTGTGTGTGTCGACAAGAAATATGTATAAAAAAAAAGAAAGATAGTTGAAAGTCGACTTGTTAACTGTTTGGAATTTGAATTGTGGCCTTGGATTGCAAGATTATCAAGTGTTTCTTGCAGGGAATTCGAATTGGATGTTTGTTTGGTTGATTGAAATCAAGAAGAAGTTGGTTGGAATTTGTTGGATTGTTGTTGGAAGTGGAAATTTTGCTGCAGGTGTCGAAATTTGTGTAGGAAGCTCCTACCCGAATTTTGTTTATAAAGGAGTTGTCGCAGATTTGGGTAGCATGCAGCAACCCGAATTTTGTTTCATAGTTCCTGGTTGCAGGATTTGTGTAGAAGGCTGCTACACGAATTTTGTTCTGCCAACTTTGTTTTCTTTCTAAACGATTGCGTGTTGTGCTTATCTTTGTGTTGGGTGATTGTTGTTTCATAATTGCTCAATTGTTCTAATAATCATTCACATACATATTCTTGTTCTTGTGTGTGATCAATCTTTTCTTTCTTGGAGTCGAAATTTGCCTCTAGTATTGATATCCTATCTTTCTTCTCTAGGTAATCTTTGATTTCTTGAATTAATTGCTGCTGGTTGGTTGCTTAATTTTGTTTTATTTGAACCTAACTTATAAAACTGAAGCAGAATCAAGAGTGGTAAGAGGCTGAGAGTTCATTATCTGCCAACAAACACGAGAGACACACGTGAGGAGTTTTACTACTAACAAATTTCTTGCAGGTTTCTTTCACAATGTCTTCAGTTTATGACTCAGACCGGCCTGTTGTGATGACCCATCTTAAGGATCTTTTTGACAACCTCTCGACCCAAATCAATAATGTTGGTGACACTGTGGCCGAGACCAACGCTAAGTTGGAACGACGGGCACAGGCCATGGAAACTCGCATGACCCGACTAGAAAGAGCTATACAAACTTTGACCGATAGCATTGGCAACAACAACAGAAGAGAGAGGGTGCGAGTTCAAGATGCTAGGGTGGAGGAAGAATTCGATCAAGAGGAGCACTTTGACGAGGTGGACCCTAGAAGGCCAATGGGAAGAGGGCGTGGAGATGGAGGAAGAGGCGGTGGCGCATACCGACCTAGGATCCAAGAACGGCCAGCCTACAATAGGGCCGAGGGACAAGACCGAATTGATCGCAACTTTGGAAACATCAAGATGAATGTTCCCACTTTTCATGGTACCAATGATCCGGATGCATATCTCGATTGGGTGCAAGATATGGAAGCTTTATTTGATTGCCATCAATATAATGACGAGAAGAAGATCAAGCTTGCTGTGGTGGTATTCAAGGATTATGCCAAATCCTGGTGGCATAAGCTAGCTTCCAATCAAAGGAGATATGGAGAAGATGAGATTAAGATGTCGACTGAGATGAAGAGAATCATGAAGAAGAGATTTGTACCTACTTCACATCAAAGAGAGCTGTTGAATCAGTTTTATTCACTCAAGCAAGGCACCAAAAGTGTTGATGAGTATTGGAAGGCGCTTGAGGTGGCGATAAATCAAGCTGGACGTGAAGAGGATGAGGAGTCTCTTATGTCGAGATTTTATTATAGATTGAATGCTGACATTGCACAGGTTCTTGATTTGCAGCACTTTGCGGAAATTGAAGAGATGGTGGCATTGGCTTCAAAGATCGAAAAGCAGCTGAAGAAGAAGTCCTATGCGAAGCCTTCAAGCTATAGTTCCTGGAATGCGAGCTCCAAATATTCCAAGGATGTGGGAAGCTCCAGCAAGGTTCCTTTAGACACGCCCAAGATGCTTCCATGGAAGGCAAAGGAGGAGCCAAAGACACCTAATGCGCCGCAAAAGGTGGAGCGAAGAAGGAACATCAAGTGTTTCAAGTGTCAAGGGTTGGGGCATATTGCGTCCCAATGTCCTAACAAGAGGATAATGCTTACTACGGAGCATGGAGAAATCTACTCTGATGATGAGAGGGAGGTATCTGTTTTCGACCCTGCACTAGCTGACATGGCCGAACTGGAAGATGTACCCAAAGTGAACCCGGAAGATCAAGTTCTTCAATGCTTGATTTTGACGAAGAGGCTGTTCAATATTCAGCCAAAGGAAGATGGCATCGAGTAAAGGGAGAACATCTTTCACACTAGATGTTTGGTGCAAGACAAGCCTTGTAGCATGATCATCGATGGTGGGAGCTGCACCAATGTTGTTAGCATTATGCTAGTGGAGAAGTTGGGGCTGAAGATGCAAAAGCATCCAATACCATACAAGCTTCAATAGTTGAATGATAGTGGTGAGGTTAAGGTAACCGGGCAAGTACTTGTTGTTAGTTATATGCCCAAAAGCCAATCTATGGATGATTGTAGTCATGTATATACATTGAGGTTATTCCAATAAATATGATTATGAGATAATTACTTGCACATATTTATAACCCTAGTTTATATATTTGATATATTCTTAAATGTCCCTAGTCGGTTATTATTATGGACGGGTTGTAATAATAAATTAAGACTAGCGT
>JAKUCV010002571.1:30291-75064 GCA_028386065.3 Turnera subulata | reverse complement strand
TCCAATCATCCAGCTCATAAGCAAAAAGTACACTTAGGCACACAATACAGATTACAGCATGTTAGCAAACAAGCATGCAACTCAAACAAACCATTCCAACGAGCTCATGCAAACAAACATAAAAAGACATATAAAGTCACCTCAACGACGATTGTCCTGTGGAGCTTTTCCCAAAACCGATCCTCCAGCTCCCGAGGTAACACCCGTGCCTGAATACCGGCACATATACACATCACAAAACAGTTTTCAAAGAAATAAACAAAACTATGCATGAATGCCAATGTAAAGCTCAACTGAGTAAAACCCGTCCCAAGTTAGTCGACTATGTAATTCCCGGGTCTAAACCTGACTTAATGTTCTCTTCACCAAACTCCGAGTAACGGGACCTAAGGTTCACCGGGCTTAAGCCCAACTAAGTCCAAAAGTAATTCCCGGGCCTATGGCCCACTCTTTATGTCGTTTATGAATTCCCGGCCTAAAGTCCAATCTAAGCCCAATTACAATTTTCCGGCCTAAAGCCCACTTCCTTAAGTCCTTAATTAACCAATTAAAGAATTGGGCTCAAAGCCCGTTACTTAAGGTTCAAGGTCAATCCGAGTCCAAATCCATCCCGGCCTAGGGTTCTACCCGTGTCGGTATTTTACCGGCCTAAGGTTCTACCCGTCTCGGTTTCCACTAATCACAATTAAGTACATAACCCAATTCCGAGTATAAGTACATGCCGAACATAGAATTAAAAGTACACCAAATATATACCGTGGAACGCCGAAACAAAAACCCGAGCCTTCGCCGGAATATTCCCGAGCCTTGCCGGAAAATTCCCGAGTCTCGCCGGAAAATTCCCGAGCCTCGCCGGATTCAGGTGGCCTTGCCGGAATTCGCCCAAAACTGCCAGAAACAAACAAGCAACCCAAAATTCAACTCACAGCAACCAATTACACGACTCAACACCCTACTTCCCGAAAGAAAAAAAACGAATTAAAAAGAAGACAACACAAAACGGCCCTTACCCGGAAATCTCTGCCGGAACCAAATCTCCACTCCCCTGCCGGCAGAACACACTCACACACGAGCACCTTCACTGCCCGTCACAGAAGCAACCTGCCGGAACCGACCATCAGCACCGGCGAGCAGAAACCCGACACGCAGCACACCGGCCACCAAACGCACCACCCCAACACAAGCAAATCAACCCGAATCCAACACAATCGTAGCACAACACAAACACCCCCAACACCACGAACCCACCGTCGTCCGACCACCCCAAAGCCAACAACAAACAACCCACAAAGAAAACCATCACGCGAGGAACTCAAAAGAAAAAACGAGAGAACGGAAAGAGAAGAGAAGCAGGAGGCTCACCCGTGTTCATGGTAGCGGCGACGCGAGTTAGGCTCCCGGTTCCTCTGCAACTCTCGACGGCGACGAAGACCTGAGAACGGCGGCGGCGATTTGAAAGGAAAGGGAGATGCGGCCGAGAGGGAGAGAAGGAGGGGGGAAGGTTGTCGGCCGGAAAAAGAAAAGAAGAAGAATGAGGTGAGGAGGAAGAGAAGAGGAAGAGAGAGCGAGAGGGGAGAAGAGAGAAGGAAGAAGAAGAGAAGATGGGGGCGGCGGCGGGTTAGGAGGTTGAAGAAGAAGAGAAAAGAAAAATCAAGAACGAAGAAGAAAGGGAAAAAAAAAAGAAAAGATAAAGGGTGTGTGTGGCCGGCTAGGGTTGGCTGTGCCTAGTGGACGACATGTCGTTCCACTAGGCGCGGTCAACCCCTGGTCAACGCGTTTTTTTTTTTTTAAACAGTCCCAAAACGACGTAGTTTCATAGTACCCTCCATTTTTCTTCGCGTTTCACCCCGTTCTCGGATCCGTTTCTCACGGGACCCGAACCATGGACAATACCAATTTAAAATTGACATTTCCAAGACATAATAATTTACTTCTTCGACTAAAACCTCGAAAATACCCCAAGGGTAAAATTGGAATAAAAATTTCGAAAATTCCGAAAAACCAAATTATGAAAATTCGGGGCGTTACATTCCTGCCTTTATCTTCGCATTTCATTCAAGTTTCACATTTGGCTTCTGTGTCGAGCCAAATCATAGAAAACCCGAAAAAGAGGAAAAGTTTCACATTTGGCTTCTGTAATATACTACTATGTGGTATAAGTGAATGTGAGTTTCAAAGAGTTAGTTCTTGTGGTGCCTATGAAATTTGGAGGCTTCTTTGTGTCACACATGAAGGAACCAACCAAGTAAAGGAGTCTCGGTTGAAGTGCCTAATGAGGGACTATGAGCTCTTCCAAATGGCTGCTGGAGAAACTATGCAAGAAATGGATACATGCCTCACCATTCTTTGAAATGGTTTAACCCTACTTGGTAGGCCTGTCACTCACAGAGACAAAGTCGCAAAGATCCTTAGATCTCTAGCTATGGAGTGGGAGCCAAAAGTCACAGCTATAGAAGAAGCTCAGAATCTGAATACTCTCACTTATGATGAGCTTATCGGGAAACTTATAGTTCATGGTTCTAAACTAGAACCAAAAGAACCAAAGAAGAAAGATTTGGCTCTTAAGGCTGACCATGAGTCTAGTGATGAGTACAATGATGTGGATATGGCACTAATCACCATGAAGTTTGTCAAATTTTTTCGAAAGAGAAGGCAAATGAAAGGAAAGGGTTTCCAAGATGCCAAATCGACTGAACAAAAGAAAGACTCACTGGTGTGTTTTGGCTGCAATCGACCAGGCCATATCAAGTCAGAATGTCCACATCAAAAAGCCAATTGTGATTTCCCAAGGAGCAAAAGGAAGAAAGCTATGTCAGCATGGGATGATTTGGATTCATCAAGTAACTCTGATTCTGATGAAGCACTAAATCTATGCTTAATGGCTCGAGAAGATACTAAGGTAAATGACTCTCTTGATTACACTTTTGATGAACTTCAAGATGCATTTGAAGAATTGCATGATAAGTATGACCAAGCACTTAAGAAGAATATTTCATATAAGAAATGTTTTGATCTGCTTGAATTTGATCAAGCATCTCATAAAACTGCATATGAGACTCTTGAGCGTGCACATACTGAAAGTTTGTCTATTTGTGAGTCATTAAAGAAGGAGAAACTTGCTGCTCAAAACGCAAATAATGACCTTGAGGAAAAGCTAGCTAGTAATTTGAGCAAGTGTGAAATGATGATTCAAAAGAATGATGCTCTAAAGGCTAAACTAGAGGATCTAAAATGTTCCTTAGAGAAGTTCACAAATGGAAAAGATAGCCTGAATATGCTGTTAAGACAACAAAGGCATTCACTAGATAAAAGTGGAAAAGGCGCTACACATATGGTTTTTAACAAGCCAAATCTGCCAATTAAATTTGTCATTGCTGAATCTAGATTACAATATAGACCTAGATATCGTGAACATCCTAGGCAGGGACATCATGAGCACTCACATAGACCTGATATCACATGCTATTATAGTGGAAATGTTGGTCATATGATCAGATCATGCTTTTGTAGGAAGAGAAACAATCATGTTAAATACATTTGGGTTCCGAAAGGAGCCAAATCTAACCCTGATGGGCCCAAGTTAGTTTGGGTACCTAAAACTTGATCATTTGATAGGATGCAAGGGATGAATGGGTTCTGGACAGTGGTTGTTCAAGACATATGACTAGTGACCCATTAAAATTTACATCCCTTCTCTTAAAACACAGAGGTAATGTTACATTTGGTGATAGTTCTAAAGGAAAAATCCTCGATATTGGTAAGATTGGCACTAACCCAACTATTGAGCATGTGCTACTTGTTGATAATCTTAAGTACAACTTGCTTAGTATCAGCCAGCTTTGTGAAAAAGGACTCAAAGTTAGTTTTGAATCATCTAGATGTCTTGTGAGTAGAGTTGATAATGAGAATATCTTATTTGCTGGAGAAAGGATTGGTATTCTATATTCTATATGTTTAAATGATGTTACTAATCCTGAGATCAAGTACTTTAGTGCAAGAACAGATACTGCAACTCTATCACACAGGAGGCTAGGGCATGCAAATCTTGAACTTATCTCAAATCTATCAAAGAAAGATTTGGTCGATGGTCTGCCAAAACTGAAGTTCGAGGCAGAAACCAGATGTCGTGCATGCCAGCTTGGTAAACAAATCAAAGTTCTTTTAAGCCGAAACATGTGGTATCAACTTCTCGACCTCTTGAACTTCTACATATTGATTTTTTTGGTCCTATGAGAACTGTGAGTCTTGGTGGTAAAAAGTATGCATTCGTTATAGTTGATGATTATTCTAGATTCACATGGGTTTTATTTCTTTCTCAAAAAGATCATGCATGTCAAGAATTTTGCTCGTTAGTTAGGAAGCTGCAAAGTGAAAAATGGTACAAAATATCTAAAATCAGAAGTGATCATGGAGGAGAATTTGATAATTTCACCTTCAATCAATTCTGTGAACAAAATGGCATTGAACACACATTTTCGACTCCTAGAACACCCCAACAAAATGGGGATGTGGAAAGGAAGAATCGAACCTTGCAAGAAGTGGCAAGAACTATGCTTAATGAGTATAAGTTACCTACCTATTTCTGGGCTGAGGTTGTGAACACGGCATGCTATGTCCTAAATAGAGTCTCTTTACGTCCATTAATTGAAAAGACACCTTATGAGATTTAGCACGATAGAAAGCCAAATATTACATACTTTCGCACATTTCACTCCAGGTGTTACATCTTGAATACCAAAGATAATCTAGATAAGTTTCAAGCTAAGTCTGATGATGGTATATTCCATGGTTATTCATTGAGTAGTAAAGCCTATAGGGTATATAACAAAAGAACCATGGTTGTTGAAGAGTCCATGCATGTGGTGTTTGATGAGATTAACTTGAATGATTTTAGTGATGATACAGAAATTTAGTTTAACCCTGAGAATCAGCCACATGTCATTGATAGGACATCTCCAGAGCCAAATGTTCAGAATAATGATATGTAGCTAAATTTTCTGGAATCTGGTTCAAACTCACAACCGAGAAACTCAGATGTTCAAGCACCCAGAGGATATTCAACTGAGACTATATTAGGTGATCCTAGAAGAGGAGTAACCACCAGATCCAAATTATAAAATATTAATACACATCTTACCTTTTTGTCTCAAGTTGAGCCAAAAAATGCCAATGATGCTATACTCGAAGAAAATTGGGTGATGGCAATGCAAGAAGAGCTTAATCAGTTCAAAAGAAATAATGTGTTTGTTGCAAGGCTAGAAGACCATCCTGCCATTGGAACCAAATGGGTCTTCAGGAACAAGCTTGATGAATCAGGAACTGTGGTATAGAACAAAGTCCGATTGGTTGCACAAGGATACAGTCAAGAGGAAGGTATTGATTATGATGAGACCTTTGCACCAGTAGCTAGACTTGAATCCATTCGCATGCTACTTGCTTTTGCTTCTTTTAAATCTTCCAAACTTTATCAATGGATGTCAAGAGTGCTTTTCTAAATGGATATATCATGGAAGAAGTATATGTGGAACAACCTCTAGGATTTGAAAACCACGAACATCCACAACATGTTTTTAAATTGAAAAAGGCACTGTTTGGTCTTAAACAAGCACCTAGGGCTTACTCTGATAGATTAAGCTCATATTTTTTCTCATAATGCTTTACAAGAGGAAAAGTCGACTCAACTTTATTTGTGAAATGTAACAAAGATGATATCATTATTGTGCAAATATATGTTGTCGACATTCTATTCGACATTTTATTTGGTGCTACTAATAAATCTCTTTGTCAAGAGTTTGAAAAGCTTATGAATAGTGAATTTGAAATGAGCATGATGGGGGAATCAAACTTCTTCCTAGAATTTCAAGTCAACCAACTCAATGGTGGGATTTTTCTTAATCAAGCAAAGTACACACGAGAGCTGCTGAAAAGATTTGGCTTGTCAGAAGCCAAAACTATTCCGACACCAATGAGCACTAGTACCAAACTTGATAAGGATGAGAATGGTAAGGATGTTGATGTGAAATTATACAGAGGCATGATAGGTAGTCTTCTTTACCTTACAGCTACAAGACGAGACATTATGTACAGTGTTTGCTTGTGTGCCAGATTTCAATCATGCCCAAAAGAATCTCTTCTTAAAGCTATCAAGTGCATCTTCAAGTACTTAAAGCAACATCATCTTGAGGCTTGTGGTACCCAAATGTGAGCTCTTTTGAACTATTAAGCTACTCAGATGCAGACTTTGCAGGGTGTACTTTTAATAGAAAAAGTACAAGTGGTACTTGTCAATTACTTGGACAATTGCTTGTATGTTGGTCAAGTAAAAAGCAAAATTTAGTTGCTACTTCCACAACTGAGGCTGAATATGTAGCAGCTGGTGCATGTTGTGCACAAGTGCTGTGGATGAAACAAACACTTGCTGATTATGGACTAAATTTCAAGTGTGTTCCTATCTTTTGTGACAGCTCAAGTGCCATCAACCTAACTATGAATCCAGTGCAACACTCTCGAACCAAACACAATGAAGTTAGACATCACTTTATTCGAGACCATGTGTTAAAGAAGGATGTGGCTCTTGAGTTTGTGAGAACTGAAAATCAACTGGCTGACATCTTTACCAGACCATTGATGAAAATCATTTCACCAAAATCAGACTCGAGCTTGGTATTTGCAATATATCATTGTGAATAACAGACCCAAAATCACTTGGGCCTATTCACCTTTCCTTTACACCTTCTTCATAACCATCATCCAACATCTTTGGAGTCGCCACCCAAATTTTATTAAGGGACAAAAACTTGGGAGAGACCCTTCATGTGATTCCATTCAGCCAATTGGATAACGAACCAAAGATGCTGGACCCGGGGATTCGTCATGGATGGGAAGGTGTTAGGCACCCATCCTTGTTGGGGCGAAACTTTGTGCAATTAGACGATTTTGTGTGCCTTGTGCAAGTGTGAGCACCAAAACACATAATAACTGAATATTAAAAAGAAAGGGGAAAAGAAGAAGAGTGGGCTTGAGTTTCCACCACTAGAAACCACCTACGTACCCCGGCGATCGGGTTCAAAGCCCACGTAGTTCTTAACAAGGCATCAAAACAGTCACATCATCATCAACATCAACATCTCAACAATAATTGGTCAGACAAAAAGGGATTAGATTACCTCTTGTAGCCCTCCTCTAGCTCCTTGGTTTGGGTTGTACCTCCCACACAATTTCCTCCCACTCCCCAATTCAATCTTGGAGTTCTTCTTGATTTTCCCCTTTGCTGCCTTCAATGGATGATGCTACCCACGAAATTCTACCAGAGTTTTGCCTATGGGACTATTTCTTAAGCTTGGAGAGACAGAGTTTCTCCAAACTTCAAAGCTTTATGAAGAGTCTTTGTGTAATAGAATTTCCCCTTTGAAATGTGAGATGAGGGTCCTATTTATAGTGTTCTGGGTAGCCTAGGGGCGTGGACCAACTTAATGATCAAGGTAATGGCCAAAAATCTAGGCCAAAACCGAGTAGAATCAGAATACGGGCGAAAATCGGGGAGAAAACGCGTTTCTGGGTGTGCATGACTGCCATGGCCGGCGGTCATCCTATGGATGACAGCCAGGACGGGCGGTCCTGGGTGGAAGACTGCCCAAGCTTGGCGGTAATCCTGAGATGACCGCCCGCGCCTATGCGTCTCACCCGTTCTTTCCTTTTTCGGACCCGATTCTCCCCTAATTCCTCCCTGATTGATCCTACCGCGTATATAACCCCTAGGCTGCCCCAAATCCTCTGCTTTCTTGATTACTACTCCTCTCAATCATCTCCTAATTGACTAATTACACATTGATTCCTCATTTTAAGCCAAAATCATACCAAAAATAATCTTGCTGTTAAGGAATGATTTAACTCTAATTTTCCAGGAAAATCAAAGCTAAATTTGTCTGCAAGCAAGGTGTTAATGGGCTGTGCAACTCTGAAGAAAAGTCCATACCTTATTAAATTGGACCCTTACATTTATCTTTAACCAATAATAAATATAATTGGATTTAATAAATAAACAAGCCCAAATTTAATGAGATAAAATACATTTTAGCAATTTAGTCCATAACATATCCTATGATTAAATCGTCTCATTATTCCTAGGCATATAAAAGTCTTAATTACTATAACGTATAAATTCTACTAAAACTAAACCCCATCCATGCTTCAACCCAAGACTAACTCATCAATCTTATGATTCAAACATGTCTGGAGTCTAATCTCAATATAATTTTCATGGGTCAAATTTGGGTGTTCACAGATGCCCCTCGTTGGTGAGTCTTTAAAACTTAAAGACGAAGCAGTGCAAGGAAGGAACAACCAAATTTGGATAACAAATGTGAGCGTTGTGGACAAATGGTTGGAGCATCACCTGCTCCACCTCGAGAATCTTCTCATCCCGAGGTTTGTGATTGACTCATCTCATCTCTTGGGATTTTCCTGGTCTCAAGAGCTACCGGGAATTATCTCATCCCGGGATTTCTTTTGGGATTTTCCTGGTCCCAAAAGTCATTAACAAATTATCATCTCACCTATGCTAACTAAGGATAGTATCACCCTTCCGTGGGGATTTTGCCAACTAAGGATATTATTACCCTCCCTTGGGGCTTTGCCAACTAAGGATATTATCACCCTCCCGTGGGGATTTTACCAACTAAGGATATTATCACCCTCCTGTGCGGATTTTGCCAACTAAGGATATTATCACCCTTCCATGGGAATTTTGCTAACTAAGGATATTATCACCCTCCTGTGGGGATTTCGTCAACAAGGATCATCTCACCTGTGTTAACTAGGGATATTGTCGCCCTCCCGTGAGGATTTTGCCAACTAAGGATATTATCACCCTCCTGCGGGGATTTTGCTAACTAAGGATATTTTCACCCTCCCTGGGGGATTTTGCTAACTAAGGATATTATCACCCTTCTGTGGGGATTTTGCCAACTAAGGATATTATCACCCTCCCGTGGGGATTTTGCTAACTAAGGATATTATCACCCTCCCGTGGGGATTTTGCTAACTAAGGATATTATCACCCTCCCGTGGGGAAAACTTTCCTTTTCTCTCTTGAAAATCTATCATCCTTGGGATTTTTCTAACGCACTATCGGCACAGTACCCTAAGAGAGGTTTGGTTATATATTCTCACATCAATCGGGGTGATTCGCCTTCATACCATCGTCTATCTTTCTTAGAGGGATATAGTCAAAGAGACTAAAAAGAGGTGTCAAGAGATCTTATTCATGAGAATATATATTCAAGAGACTAGAAGAAGGGACCAAGAGATCCTATCCTTGAGGATATAGCCACATGATTAAAAGAGGGATCAAGAGATCTTATCCATGAGGATATAGCCAAATAACTGAAAGAGGGATCAAGAGAACTTAAATTTTGAGGCTGAACAAGCCCCTTATCCATAGCTGGAAGTCTACTCTATTTCTTAAGTTCACTAGTCCGTAATCAACACAGGGTCGGGTACCGTACCCCTAGCATCACATATTTCTCGTACTTCTCGTGTTCTCCGGTTCCCTAGTTTAAAATCATCGTGGATGTCTCAACCCTTGGTCCAATTGGTGGGTCCACTGCGCTCTTGGGAATCAATCAATCAGAGTGGGGTAGCATGCCCCAAGAAAATCTCAAATCTGCTTGGGGTAGCATGCCCCAGAAATCTAACTCCAAAGATATGGTAGCATACCCCTTGCTGCCTCAATAACCCGGATCATGGACCCACCGTGCCCCTAATGTCATGATGTAGGTTTATTCTCAAGGTCGATGTGCCTCTATTGCGCGATGTTGGTTTGACGAGTGTTAGAACTCATGTTGATGCAAATTACCTAGACAAGCTTGGATATGGCAAGCTTATTTTCAGAGGCATCAAAGAGGAGCTTCGATCTCACAATAATTTCAGGAAGAGTTGGACATCAAAGCGAAGGACGCGAAGAACGCGTGCAGAAATTTCTGGACCATGCAGTATCGAGAATAAATTCATATCTCGAGCTCTACAACTCGGATTGCTGCGATCTTGGACTCTCTGGAAAGATAAGACAAAGATCTACAACTTTGATGTTGATCTCAGAAGCTGAATCGTCCGCTTTTTCTTTACTAAAATGCACTTGAAGTCGACGGACAGATTCTGTCCGGAAATTCGGTTTAGTTTTAATATTTGGGCGAAAGTGCTTTTAGTTGGGTTTTATTATTTGTTGGGTTTGTAATTTCGTCTTGGACTATATTTGGGTTATTATTTTTTGGCTTTAGTTCAGTTAATTGGTTTTTATTGTAAGGTTTTAATTAGTGTCCAAGTTATGTGGGCTCAATTAAAAACCTAGTCCAATTAGGGTTAGGGTTTCGTTCACTTTAGGGTTAGGAATAGGGTTTGGCTGACTTGGACCTATTAGGTGACGACCTAGGTTAGTATAAATACTTTCTTTACTTTCAGAATTAGGGGATGACGAATTTTGATAAAAAAATACGGTTACTCTTTTAAGAGTTTCTTCTCTGTTTGAGTGATTTAAACAAATCATCCTTGAGTGCTGATTCTCTTGGACAAACCATAGTGTGCTGATTCACTTGGTTTATTTTAAGGATTTAGATTACTTATCAGGTTTAATCAAATCTGTGGCGTGTTCTAATTCCTTGTTGTTGTTTCTGTTCTCTTGCTGATTAGGGTTCAGGGGTGACGACATTTTTGATGATTTCAAGCTTTCTTATTTCTGTTCATGCCGATTTGAGGAGGAATAAGGGGTGGAGAATTGCTTAGTTTGATTGAGATTGAGGTCGGGACCACAATCTGATTCAGTAGGAATTCTGGTGCTGATTCTAGGGTTCCTGCCGTAACTTCTTTTGGTAGCGGAGCTAAAGGTTTCAATCAATCATATCCCTTTGTTTTTGTTTCTGTCAATTGTGTTTTCATTCAATTCGTGGCCTTTCTTGTTGTTTCTATCAGTTTTCAGTTCGTTCTTCATAAACCCTAGTCGACTTCTCTTTATTAAAAAAAAATGTCGAGTAGTGTTCATCGGAACAGTAAACCCTAATCTTTACTGTTCATTGTCACTGTTCATCGTTATTGTTCATAGTTACTGTTCATCGTCGATACTGTTCACCAAAAAAAAAAGAGTCAAATTTTATCATTTCTGTTACTGTCGACTTATTCTAAAAAAAAAAAAAGAGAAAGCCAAGCAAAACTCAAGGCTAGTTGACTTGTGCAAAATTAGGGTTTCTGAAATTAGGGTTTCTGGAAATTGTTGTTCTTGCTGATTGGAATTGCAATTTTTGGAATCTTGTTGCAGGATCTGAATTGGGCCGAATTGATTTGGTCAATTAATTGTTGAATTGGCTGATTTGGGTTGATTGGAATTGCTGGAATTTGTTGGATTGTGATTTGGAGTTGTTGATTTTGTATTGCTGTTGGAGTACAAAATTATTTGCCTGTTCGAATTTTGGTGTGAGCTGCAGTCCGAAATTTCCTGCCATAATTTTATTTCTTCTATTATTTGCGAGTTGTGTGCTTTTCTTGTGTTGGGTGCTTATTATTTCATAAGTGCTCAACTTTTCCAATAATCGAGCACATACAATTCTTGTTCTCTGTGTGTTAATTCTTTTCTTCTTGGAGTCTGATTTGATTCTAGAATTGCTAGCCTTTTTTTTTTCTTTTCTTTAGGAAATTCGTTTGCATTCCTTAGAATTACTTCACTGATTTGGTTTGTTGATTTGCTTATTTAGATCCTGACTTATAAACAGAAGTTGAATCAGGAGAGGTAAAAGGCTGAGTGTTACATTAATTGCCAAGAGGGATTAAACACGAGTGTAAACACGTGAGGAATTATTTTCTACTAACACTTTCTTGCAGGATAACATCATGGAATATTGGAGAGACCGTTGCAGCAGATACTATGATGAAGAAGAGTTCGATAGACGAAATACACTCAAACTTCAGAAGATGCCCAAAGCTCAAAAAGTTAATTTCTATACTAGATGTTGTGTGAAGGAGAAAGGTTGTAGCCTGAAAGTTGATGCGGGAAGATATACCAACTTGGTGAGTACACATATGGTGGACACGCTAGGATTGGAGTGTATGATGCATCCAAGACCCTATCAACTAAGAGGGAAGAAAGTCATGAGAGAGATCAAGGTAACTAAACAAGTCCTTGTTTCTTTTTCCATTGAGAGGTATTCCGACCAAGTGTTGTGTGATGTTGTGCCTATGGTTGAGAACCATCTAGTGCTCGGTAGACCCTGGCAATTTGAAAGGAGAGTGGCTCCTGAGAGAGATAAGAGTAGGTACTCATTATACATGGGGGATCAGAAGTTTTTCCTTCGGCCATTGTCTCCACAAGAAGTCAATGAAGAACAATTGCATATTAGAGGAAGAGTGGCAGCATGGCGAGCTGAGCTGGCCGAAGCTCAAGCCAAGCTTGAGGAAGAGAGGAAGGTTGAGAACCTTGCAAAAGGAGAGTTAGAGAGGGAGGCTGAGAGCCTTACAAAAGGAGAGCTAGAGAGGAAGGCTGAGAGCCTTGCAAAAGAAGAGGAGAGCTCAAAAGAAAGATTTGAGGAGAAAGAAAAGAAAGAAGAAGTTGAGAGTGAGAAAGAAAAAGAGAGTGAAAAGAAGTTGGTGCTTGTCAACACCATTGAGAGAAGAAAAGAGAATAAAAAGAAACAAATTTTTGTTGGAAAAAAGAGAGATGCGAGGGTTCTTTATGAGGAAAAGAAGAGCTTGTTTGTACTTTTGTACAAAGAAGCTTGGTTTAAAGCTAACATTAACCCTTTTCTTTCTAGATGTGATGTGTTTCTTTTGCAGGTTTCTAAGGATGCTTGTCCTAAAGGATTGCCGGCCCTAATGGAAGATGGCTCTAAACATGGGGCGCCGGTTATAATCAAAAGGGAGCATCAGGTTTTAAGTTCCTTTTCTATGATTGCAATGCCTAAATTGGACAATGTGATGAGTAATTTAAATACTTGTTTCATTGATTATTATCCACATCGATTACTTGTTAAACATACCTTTGAGTTTCTGTTTAGGAAGGAACAAACTAATCCTACTTGCTTGATCCTTGATCTGGGAGGAGAATCTATGCGTGTCATGCTTGATCCACCATGCATAACATTTGATTCAGAAGGTGAGTATCATGATCATGCTACATTCGATATTACTGAAATTCCTCCTATTGATTTCGTAGGCATCGATTCGAGGACGAATCGCTTTGAGGAGGGAGGGAATGATGCAAATTACCTAGACAAGCTTGGATATGGCAAGCTTATTTTCAGAGGCATCAAATAGGAGCATCGATCTCACAATAATTTCAGGAAGAGTTGGACATCAAAGCGAAGGACGCGAAGAACGCGTGCAGAAATTCTTGGACCATGCAGTATAGGGAATAAATTCATATCTCGAGCTCTACAACTCGGATTGCTGCGATCTTTGACTCTCTGGAAAGATAAGAAAAAGATCTACAACTTTAACGTTGATCTCAGAAGCTGAATCGTCCATTTTTCCTTTACTAAAATGCACTTGAATTTGACGGACAGATTCTGTCTGGAAATTCGGTTTAGTTTTATTATTTGGGCTAAAGTGCTTTTAGTTGGGTTTTATTATTTGTTGGGTTTGTAATTTCGTCTTGGACTATATTTGGGTTATTATTTTTTGGCTTTAGTTCAGTTAATTGGTTTTTATTGTAAGGTTTTAATTAGTGTCCAAGTTATGTGGGCTCAATTAAAAACCTAGTCCAATTAGGGTTAGGGTTTCGTTCACTTTAGGGTTAGGAATAGGGTTTGGCTGACTTGGCCCTATTAGATGACGACCTAGGTTAGTATAAATACTTTCTTTACTTTCAGAATTAGGGGATGACGAATTTTGATAAAAAAATACGGTTACTCTTTTAAGAGTTTCTTCTCTGTTTGAGTGATTCAAACAAATCATCCTTGAGTGCTGATTCTCTTGAACAAACTATAGTGTGCTGATTCACTTGGTTTATTTTAAGGATTTAGACTACTTATCAGGTTTAATCAAATCTGTGGTGTGTTCTAATACCTTGTTGTTGTTTCTGTTCTCTTGCTGATTAGGGTTCAGGGGTGACGACATTTTTGGTGATTTCAAGCTTTCTTATTTCTGTTCATGCCGATTTGAGGAGGAATAACTGGTGGAGAATTGCTTAGTTTGATTGAGATTGAGGTCGGGACCACAATCTGATTCAGTAGGAATTCTGGTGCTGATTCTAGGGCTCCTGCCGTATCACATGTCTCCTTGTCTCATTTCAGGATTTTGATATTGACAAACCAAGCATGACTCAATTGATGACAACCTTGAAGCAAAAAAAAATCAATCAAAGAGCAAAGGTATAAAGAGAAAATGGCACAAGAATTGAAGTAACAAGCAAGAAGAGTTAGGAACTCAAAATTGTACAAAGGTTAAACACTCAATTCTTCTAAGACATTGGCTCAAAACAAAATCAATTTTACTCATGCATTCAATAGCATCCTTTCAATCATGAAATGCTTTTTGAGCAATGAACATCGATGTTCTGATTTTAGACATCGATGTTCCTGCCTTCAAACATTCTTTCAAAAACAGGCAGTAGCTCAGAACATCTATGTTGGCATCCCAAACATCGATGTTCTCATGACCGTTGCACTTGAAAAATATTTTGCAACAGCAAAACATCGATGTCTAAACATGAGACATTGATGTTCCATCAATTGATGTCTTTAAATTGATTTTTGCAGAACCAAATGAACATCGATGTTCTTCAAGTAAACATCGATGTTCCATGATGATCAGCTTTAAAATAATTTTGCCGAACCAAATGAACATCGATGTTCATTGAGTAAACATCGATGTTCTAGTGACCGTTGGACTCAATAATTCATATTTACTGTCAAAACATCGATGTTCCTTTGGTAAACATCGATGGTCTCATGACCATTGGTCCAAATAATTCAAGTTTACTGGCCAAACATCAATGTTGTGACGTTTTGAGCAGACACCATTTTCAACATCCCATGCTATTTTGTCTAAAGGTGTTTTGGATTGATTCCATAATGATCATACATGTTTTGAGACATATAAATAGAGGATTTACATCTCTGTTTAAGAAGAATCAACTCTCTACATTTTAAGCATCAATTGTCATACATACATTGCAATTTTTATGAGCCAATTTCCTTGAGAATTGATAGTTGCCTTTATAGAGCTTTACTTGTTACTCATATCCACTCTTTGAGAGAGCTTTTGTTTGAGTGTTTTTAAAGTGTTGTTCATACACCTTAAGGGAGGATTGTTCCCTTGTAGCAACTCATGGGAAGATTGTTTTCTTTCCTTGTGAGAAGTCTTGAAGTGAGGTATCTTCAAGCAAGTAGAGTTTCGTGTGACTCGGGCTCTAGGATTGTATACAGTTTATTAAGCACCCGGAAGCTTAACCTAGATAGTGAAATCTTCGAGATAGTCTCTCGGAGGACGGGATTAGCCTCACAAGTTGTGTGTGTGAACCAGTATAAAATTCGGTATGTCCTTCATTCTTTCAATTCCGCAATTATTTCCTGCAAGTTTTTGATTTTGTCCATAAAACGCTATTCACCCCCCCTCTAGCGTAGAGCACCTATTCTAACAATTGGTAGTGGAGCCTAACTCTCTGAAAGACATAACCATTTGAGAGAAATTTTCCATGGCTTCTTCAAGTAATTATGCAGGACTCTTCGAAGGACAATCAACCACTCGTCCACCGCTCTTTGATGGCACCAACTACAGCTACTGGAAGGAGAGAATGAGAATCTTCCTCCAATCCAACAACTATGCTCTTTGGCGAATCATGAAGATCGGAGAGCAAATTCCAACGAAGAAAGTTGGTGAAACCATAGTGCCAAAGACGGAGGAGGAGTATAACGCTGCAGACATTATGATGGCTGAAAGCAACGCCAAATCAATCAACATGCTCTATTGTGCCGTCAACCCCGATGATTATTGGAAAATTTCTTGCTGCACAACCGCAAAAGAAATGTGGGATAAGCTGGAGGTCACCTACGAAGGAACCGATCAAGTTCGAGAGGCCAAAATCGACTCCCTCACTGCAGATTACGAACTCTTTCGAATGAAGGAGAACGAGAGAATAGAGGAGATGTTCGAACGATTTTCTAAAATTGTAAATAACCTTCATGCTCTCAAGAAGGTCTACTCCGACAAGGACTTGGTCAGAAAAGTCCTTAGATGCCTCACTCCCGAATGGCGTTCTAAAGCTGACGCAATTTATGAAAACATCGGGACTTCGAACACAACCATTGACAGTCTTGGAGGTAATTTTCTAACCTATGAAACTACTATTCTTAAACCTTCTTTGCAGGAACCAAAGAAGAAGGACATTGCTCTCAAAGTTTCCACCTCCAAGACGCAAGAGCTCTCTGAATTGGACTCTAGCGATGACGTTCAAGAACACGGACTTGTCATCCGTAAATTCCACAAATTCATGAAGAAGGAATTTGAAAAGAAAGGAAGAAAGATGTCCGGTCCACCCAAATGCTATGGGTGTGGAGAGTTTGGGCACATCAAGCCCAAGTGTCCCAAGGAAAAGGAGGGAAAAGAAAAGAAGCCCTACAAGAAGCAAAGGGCATACATCACTTGGGGAGGTGATTCCGGCGATGAATCATCCGACAGCGATGAAGAAGAGACCGCCAACCTATGTCTCATGGCAAAGGAAGAAGAACCGGAAGAGGTAAGTACCACTTCTCTAAATGAAGATTTTACACATGAAGAATTGCAAAATGCATTTGATGAGCTTTATAGTGAATACATTTCTGTTTCTAAAGTCAATAAGAGTTTAAAGAAACAAATTACAACTTTAGAAAATGATGTTGAAAAGTTGTCTAATGAAAATGTAAAGCTTAGAGAAGAGAATAAATTCTACGGAAAGAAGAGTGCTAATGAACCGGAAAGTCCAATTAAGGAATGTGCATCATGTAAATCACTAAAGGAACAAGTTGGAGAACTTGAAACAAAAACTAAGAAGTGTTCATCATGCATATCTTTAAGGGAACAAGTTGAACAACTTTAAAGAAGTTTAATACCCCTAAAAAAACCTAAATTCTCTGTTGGGTAATTTACAATCAACCAAACATGGAGTAGGATTCAAAAATGAGCCTAAGAAGAAAAAAATTGAGACTAAGCCTAGGAAACCTAAGGTTCAACCTATGGAAAACAAGGTGAGTAAAGTGGACAAACATAGGCAACATAGTAACTATTATCAACCTAGATGGATGCACAACCCAAACGTTATTTGCCATTATTGCAATAGAATAGGACGCATTGCTCCTGTTTGCTTTACTAGGCATAGGCATTGGGCGCAAGAAGAAGCTCATTACCGCTATGCTCCTAACACTCAATGACCCAAGAAGATTTGGGCACCAAAAACTCATTGATATGCTTTTGTAGGTATGCTTGAAGGCATCAAGTGTACTTTGGTACCTTGATAGCGGATGCTCCAAGCACGTGACTGGAGAAGCATCCAAGTTCTTGCAAATTAAGCCATCAAATAGAGGAAACGTTGTCTTTGGAAACAACAACAAAGGAAAGATCATCGACATTGGCTCGGTTGGTAAAATGAATCTTCCTCCATTGATAATGTTTTACTTGTTAAAGGTCTTAAACACAATCTCTTGAGCATAAGCCAATTATGTAACAAGGGAAATCGTGTGATTTTTTATTCCAAGTCATGCACCGTAGAACGTCTTAGTGATAATAAGATCATTCTACATGGTGATAGAATTGACAACATTTATATGGCTAACTTGGAAGAGTCTTCATCAAAGTTTTCAAAAAGTCTAATGAGCAAAGAAGATGATATGTGGTTATGGCATCGTAGAATAGCTCACGTTAATATGAAGATGTTAAACAACTTGGTGACTCAAGACTTGGTGGTTGGTATTCCAAAGATTAAATTTGAGAAGGATTCTATATGTGATGCATGTCAAAAGGGGAAGCAAATGAGAGCCTCGTTCAATTCCAAAAACGTTGTCCCAACATCTAGACCGCTTCAACTTCTGCACATGGATCTCTTTGGTCCCTCACAAACTAAAAGTTTTGGAGGCAACTATTATGCCTTAGTAATTGTTGATGATTACACTAGATACACTTGGACTTTATTTCTTACTCACAAAAGTGAAGCATTTAATGTTTTTATGAGTTTTCTTAAGAAAGTTGAAAATGAAAAGGTTGTTTAATTGCTTGCATTAGGAGTGATCATGGAGGTGAATTCGAAAACAATCAATTTTCATCTTTTTGTGATAAACATGGCATTGGGCATGATTTCTCAGCCCCTCGAACACCACAACAAAATGGCGTTGTTGAACTCAAGAATCGGTGTCTTGAGGAAATGGCAGGAACAATGCTCAATGAAGCTAAAATTCCCAAGTGTTTCTGGGCTGATGTAGTGAGTACGGCTTGCTATGTATTAAACCGAGCAATCATTAGGCCAATACTCTTGAAAACGCCCTATGAATTATACAAGGGAAGAAAGCCTAACATTTCTCATTTACGAGTCTTTGGATGCAAATGTTTCGTTCATAATAATAGGAAAGACAAATTGGGAAAATTCTATGCAAAATCTGATGAAGGCATCTTTCTCGGTTATTCATTGAGGAGTCCCCTCATGTTGTGTTTGCAGAAAGTGATACTCGCTTGGCGAGAAAGGATTTCTGTGATGATCTTGTAGGTACGCTTGAGAAGATGTCATTGGATGATAAGGAAGACGAAGAACAAAGCAGCTTACCAAAAGTGGGATACACCCCTGCAGAGGCAAGCTCTCAACAAGAAGCAGCTAACCCGGAGGAGAACACACAAGACACAACGGTTGATATCAACCAAGAATTACCTAGAGAATGGTGAGAGTCTAAAGACCATCCTCTTGACACGGTAATAGGTGATATCAACCGCGGGGTAAGTACTCGTAATTCTCTTCGAAACACTATAGGTCATATGGCATTTGTTTCACAAATTGAGCCTACAACCCTTTCTGAAGCAATTAATGATGAACATTGGACCTTGGCTATGCAAGAAGAGCTAAATCAGTTCAAACGTAATGATGTTTGGAAATTGGTTCCAAGGCCCATTGATCATACAATAATTGGCACGAAATGGGTGTTTAAAAATAAACTAGATGAAAATGGCATAATAACTAGAAACAAAGCTAGGTTAGTAGCAAAAGGTTACAATCAAGAAGAGGGAATTGATTTTGAAGAAACATATGCACCTGTTGCACGCTTAAAAGCTATTCGCCTATTGCTTGCATTTGCATCATCAATGAACTTTATACTGTATCAAACGGATGTCAAAAGTGCACTTCTAAATCGCTTCATTCAAGAAGAAGTGTATGTTAATCAACCCACAGGCTTTGAAGATCATGCATTTCCTGATCATGTTTTCAAACTTAAGAAAGCACTCTACGGTCTTAAGCAAGCTCTTAGAGCTTGGTATGAACGCTTGAGCAAATTTCTTTTGGACAATGGGTTCAAAAAGGGGAAGGTTGATACTACACTCTTTATTAAAAGTAAAAACAATGACATCCTCTTAGTACAAATTTATGTAGATGACATCATTTTCGGTGCTATAACATGTCCTTGTGTAAGGAATTCTCTGCTATGATGACCAACGAATTTGAGATGTCCATGATGGGAGAATCGACCTTCTTTTTGCGCCTACAAGTCAAACAAATGAAGGAAGGCACATTCATCTCACAATCAAAGTATTGCAAGGAATTACTTAAGCGCTTTGAAATGGAAGGATCAAAGGAAATGGCCACACCAATGAGCACTTCCGAACATCTAGACAAGGATCAGAAAGGTAAGGAAGTTGAGGTAAAAAAGTATCGAGGTATGATCGGATCCCTTCTCTACTTAACTACAAGTAGGCCAGACATTATGTTTAGTGTTTGCTTATGTGCTAGGTATCAATCATGTCCTAAAGAGTCTCATCTTAAGGAAATTAAAAGAGTTATGAAATACCTAATAGGCACAATTAATGTTGGACTATGGTATCCTAAAGGTTCTACACTTCAACTCATAGGCTATTCCGACTCAGACTTTGCCGGATGCAAACTAGATCGTAAAAGTACTAGTGGAACTTGTCACTTACTTGGCAGCTCCTTAGTTTCTTAGTTTAGTAAAAAACAAGCTAGTGTAGCCTTATCCACCACCGAGCGGAATACATTGCAGCTGGTAGTTGTTGTGTTCAAATCATTTGGATGAAACAACAACTTGAGGATTATGGTCTTAACATTAATCACATTCCTCTTAGGAGTGACAATACTAGTGCCATAATTCTAACGAAGAATCCAATCTTACATTCAAGGACTAAACATATTGACATTAGACATCACTTTATTAGAGATCATGTTCTCAAGGGAGACAGCTATTGAATTTGTGGACACAAAATTTCAACTAGCCGATATTTTCATGAAACCCTTAGAGAAAGAATCGTTCTTCCGAATTCGAAATGAACTAGGAATACTTGACTCAACATTGATCTAATTTATGCATTTTTTGTATGGTTTTATGATGCGTGTGCTGTCGCAACTGGTTCCTGCAAGTGCACAGGGTTGTTGTAGTACTTTTATCAAGGTCGTATCCACAGGGACTGGGTTGAGTCTGTTACCCTTCAGATTAGTCAAATTAGGCTCAAAATAATCAAATAAGGATGGATGGTAATTGAAATGTAAACTGAGTAGTAAAATAAATGTAACAACAAGATTAAATGAGGAGGAGATCAGGAATGGTGAATTCTTAGGCATCCGGGGGTTCACATGCTCTGTCTTATACGTGTAAATTGCTCGACAGCCTCATCACAGGCTGAGCCTGTGGGTGAGGCTGTGACTAATTAGATGTCTTGTCGGGGCTCCCAACCTAAGGTACTATCAACGGCTTTCGATCTTATTAATAGTTCCTTAAGCTTTCATCTACCCCCTGTCACTAGAGTAGACGTCCTCTTAAGGATGAGGTTCAATGTTGGTGCGAATTCCCACAGTCTCTCCCTACCTTCTTTCGAACGTCTAAGGAGTTAAGGCTGACAATTGTAGGTCTAGCACTCCTGGCTTCTCCTTTCGGTCCTTCACCAGGCTGCTACTAAGCTAAAAATATGCTACCCAATAATCAATCAAGAATCAAACTAGGAGTTGTGTCATCTCTTGACTATGCTGTCACGGAATGAGGCTGTGCTGGGCACAGCCTGATGCTGTGGACAGCAAGGGAGTCAATTACAAGATTGGTTCTTGCAGGCACTCTCAACCTATACTGCACCCATTTGCTTTCGCTCACAGGTGCCTCCCATGGTTCTCATCTTCCATGTGCTTTGGCATTGGTCAAACTCAGGGGATTAAGATTGGTGTTGAGGCTAATTCCTCAATTAGTTTCTAACCCCATCACAAGCTACAAGACTAAGTGTTTGTTGTTGTTGTTCTAGTGGCTATGGTTTTCCCTTTCGGTCCTTCACCTAACTGTTTGTATTCATGCATGGTTTGATCAAAACTCAGGCATGGGTTGTTTTAACATGATTAAATATTATGATATATGACTCTGAGGTCCGTGTGGTGATTTGAGGGCTGGAGGCCCGTACTTGGAAAATAAGATATTAAATCCACACAACCCTGTATAATCATAACGTATGGTACACATAACTCTTTAAGCTTACCTAAGAATAATGTACAACAAAAAAATTCTACTGTGGGGCTGTTGACCGGTTGGTTCGAGTGGGAAGTGTTACCCCTCGGGATTGCATGCGGGATAGCATGGTATATGCGGATTTGCATATGGGTCAGTGATGACCGGTTCTACCTCCCTCTTTCTATCTCCCCCTTTCTACCTCCCTCTTTCTCTCTATCTGTCTCTCTCTCTCTATGATGATATTTGGGCTTAGGCCCTGATTGTTTTTGGGCTTATGCCCTGGTTGTCTGATCAGATGGGACCGAGCTCGACGCACACAGTAGAGGGCCCTAATAAAATATTTAAACCTAATAATAAAGTTAATAATATAAGTAGTGATAAGTGATGGTTTGAAGTCTGAAGATGACTTGTGTTGTGTATTGTGACTTGTTTGTGCACTGTGATTGCTATTTCCTAATGCCGGTGTATTTGTAGTTGATTTGTATTAGTATACTTTGGTTTATTTATTTGCGGTGAGACAGTGGTTAGTCTCACCCCCTCACAGTCTTTACACAGGTTAGCTGATTCGATGATCAGAAGAGCATATCAGCAGGTGGCGGTGCTTTCCTCCTCGGGTCGGATCCATAGGGTTCATTGCATGCATGTTGCTATGTATTTTTGTCTTCCGCTGCGTACTTGAATGTTGATCATGTCGTTGATATCGTTTCTCGGGTAGAAGGTCATTTTGGTCACTTCTCATGTTGTAATTAATTTAATGGGTTATCTGGGATACGGGTGTTTAGTTGATGATTTTTGTGTCCCGGGAATGATAAGGGCAATTTAGTCATTTAATATTTAAATTCTATTTTGTATTAATAAATTGGGTCACAGGCGTTTCAGTTGGTAGGGGAGCCGGCTGTAGATCCTTTGGGATGTATGGATATATTTTGTGCTCTTATTTGCATAAGTCTGCTCCTTTTTGAGTCGGTTGTTGCATTTTTCATATTCATTCATATAGTGAGTCGTACTATGGATCCGGTGGAGGACACGCACCTGCTGGGGGTCGGAGTGACCCGGTATTGTTGTTGAACGACATGTTTATCCTTACAGCTTTGGCTGTAGCAAAGTTTATTTTGTAGAATATCTACTGATTTGTCAGAGTCGGTGTAGACTCTTGACTCTTTGCTTGTGTCCTTTGTTTGTGTGGAACTGGCCAATACAAGTAAGAACCATCGGTTTGTTGTTGGATGTTGCATCTGTTAGGAGTTGATCTGATATGATGCTTATGGATATGATTCCTATAATCTTGATGATCATGTTATTTGTGGTATGATTACTTAAGCTTGAGGACTTGAATTTACTTGTGAAATGACTACATGGATTTAATCTTGTTCGGAGTTCGAGATGATTTCTTGAATTAATTTGAGGTTGATCTAATGGTATATTTGGGGGAAAAATTTTATAATGATACTTGAGGTATTTAACTTTGTTGAGATTTGAGATATTAACGACGATTGTGATAAAAGGTTTTGATCATGCATATGTTGTTGAGTATATAGTTCATTTGCTGGATGAGGATGTCGGTAGTATGTTTACATTGAGGTTTGATTTTGAGGTGATCTCGGGAATTGTGAATCAATTGCTAGTTACTTAACTATATGATGAGAAATACAGTGATGTTTTGAGTTCTTCATCAAAGAAACTTTGATGTTCATGCTAAGAATGACTTGAGGAGTGGATTCATGAATATGAGCTATGAAAGGATGTTTGGGTCTTGAGGAACCTAAGGTATAGAATTATAAATGTGATACTTTGGTAATGATTGGGTTCTAGTGTCTAGGGTATGTTCCAAGAATTGTACAATTTTTGGCTGAATTGGTGTGTGATTAAGGAAATGCTTTGAGGTTTGAAGCGTGAAATGGATTATGGATTTTTGGTCCTGAGGTTTTCGAAATACGAATGATGATCTTGTTACTTAGGTAACAATTTTAGGTTCTGTTATTTGAGGATATGCTTAAGGGATTAAAAGTTTGGATATATCGGGTTGAGTGGTGATAAATGGAAGGATTTATGGATTTTGGTATTATCATTGGTGATGATTGCTGGATAGAACTCTTGGGTTAATGCTTCGATTTTATGCTCTATTAATCATGTTTGGCTAGAGTCGATGATTGACTTGGTATATCGGAGTTCTTGCTTGGAAATATGGTTGATGGTCATGATGGTTCTACTTGGTAGTTTCAGCCAACGGTACTTTGATACTGGGTGACACTTGTTTGTGTCTGTTAAGCACTTGGTTGCCTGATTTATTATATAAATTTCGAGGACGAAATTTTCTTAAGTGGGGTAGAACTGTAACGCCCCGAATTTTCGGTATTAATTTCTATAGAATTTTCGAAATTTTTGGAATTTAATTTCCAATTTTACCCCTTTGCAGAATTTCCAAATGTCTTTGGTCAAAAAAATTATTATTATTAATTGTTATTTCCTTGAAAATATTTCTTTTATATTGGTACTAATTCGTAATTGGATTTCTTTTAGAATTCATTTGTGATTGGAGGCAAAACACAAGCTTTGTTGTAGTTTTGACCTAAACTACGTCGTTTTGGGAACCTAAAAAAAACAAATACACAGCTTGACTAGATTAGGATGTTGACCTTGCCTAAGTTCAAAACTACGTCGTTTTAAACTTGGCTGAAATCAAGCATTAACCCTAGGGTATAAAAGGCAAACTTTTCTTTCTCTGTGGGGCTGTTGACCGGTTGGTTCGAGTGGGAAGTGTTACCCCTCGAGATTGCATCCGGGATAGCATGGTATATGCGGATTTGCATATGGGTCTGTGATGACCGGTTCTACCTCCCTCTTTCTATCTCCCCCTTTCTACCTCCCTCTTTCTCTCTGTCTATCTCTCTCTCTCTATGATGATATTTGGGCTTGGGCCCTGATTGTTTTTGGGCTTATGCCCTGGTTGTCTGATCAGACGGGACCGAGCTCGACGCACACAGTAGAGGGCCCTAATAAAATATTTAAACCTAATAATAAAGATAATAATATAAGTAGTGATAAGTGATGGTTTGAAGTCTGAAGATGACTTGTGTTGTGTATTGTGACTTGTTTGTGCACTGTGATTGCTATTGCCTAATGCCGGTGTATTTGTAGTTGATTTGTATTAGTATACTTTGGTTTATCTGTTTGCGGTGAGACAGTGGTTAGTCTCACCCCCTCACAATCTTTGCACAGGTTAGCAGATCGATGATCAGAAGAGCATATCAACAGGTGGCGGTGCTTTCCTCCTCGGGTCGGATCCATAGGGTTCATTGCATGCATGTTGCAATGTATTTTTGTCTTACGCTGCGTACTTGAATGTTGATCATGTCGTTGATATCGTATCCCGGGTAGAAGGGCAATTTGGTCACTTCTCATGTTGTAATTAATTTAATGGGTTATCGGGATACTGGTGTTTAGTTGATGATTTTTGTGTCCCGGGAATGATAAGGGCAATTTAGTCATTTAATATTTGAATTCTGTTTTGTATTAATAAATTGGGACACGGGCGTTTCAGTTGCAACTGAATTGGTGTAGGTGCTCTCCTTGAGGGGGATAAAAAGCATCACGTCCCGAGTTCGAATCCCTAGTGCTGCAGCATGGTAAAGGATTTAATCGGGCGGAGGGAGTGATGTAACAATACCTGGATTTGGTGGGTCCCTCGGGGGGAGGGCCTTCACATCTTTCATGTGTTATAGCTGGACACCCTCCTTGTTTAAGTGGTTGGAGGGTTTTGGAGGGATTGAAGCTCTCTGAAAATGCCCATGGTAGAGTGATAAATTTTCAACCTGCTTCGATGGGCTATGAACGGGTTGACCCCGTCACCATCAATTTTCATTTCTCCATGAGACAAACAGTGAAGAATGTTAAATAGACCAGACCACTTGGATCGTCTCTTATCCCAAAAATGGATTTGGTCTTCTTTCTTGAAAGCACGCTTGATTTTTTGACCACTGTGCCTTTTTGTGGTTCTTTCCTTATAAACTATGGCGTTCCCATTTATATCCAAACGCACTTCATTCAATTCTGGAGGAAGGGGTTTTTTCTGAATATTTGGTGCAAGATCGTCAGCTCCTATTTGATTGATAGGCGGTTGCGGCTGGACAGGCTGGTAGAAAGGCTGGACAGGCTGAGGCTGTGCTGGGCCTGTCGTTTTGGCTTAATGTTGTCATCAATAGTGTCAACCTGGTAGCAGGTGCCGAAGCTCAAATTTGACTTAGGGGCCTAGAGCATACTGAAATTGATCGTATTTTCTCCAATTCTCAGTGTCACCCTTCCTTCCTCAACATCAATCAATGCCCTAGTCGTGGCAAGAAAAGGTCTCCCTAGAATGATGGGCGTGTGGGCATCTAATGCCACATCCATGACCACAAAATCAACAGGAATAAAGAAGTCAGCAACCTTCACAGGCACATCCTCTAACACTCCCACAGGATACACAAGTGATCGGTCAGCAAGTTGGATTTTCATCCTTGTGGTCTTGATGTTTCCAAGGTCCATACCTTGAGTGATGGAAAGTGGTAGCAGGCTCACACTAGCCCCTAGGTTGCATAGGGCCCCTTCGATCTTCTTGCTCCCAATATTGCATGGAATTGTAAAGTTCCCTGGGTCTGGGCATTTTTTGGGTGGCTGATGTTGAATGAGAGTGCTTCTATGGGCTGTCATAGCTACAGTCTCAATATCGTCAATGGTTCTCTTCTTTGTCAAAATCTCGTTGAGGAACTTAGCGTATGAAGGCACCTGTGTCACCACGTCACCGAGAGGAACATTCACATATAACTTTCTTAGCATTTCCTTGAACTTACTAAATTGCTTTTCCAATTTGTCCTTGTGGCACACTTCTGGGTATGGGAGTGGAGGTTGGTATGGTCGGACAGTCTGGGGCTGTTTTTTTGCTTTGTTCGTGCTAACAGCCTCAACCACAGGCTCAGCGACAGGCTAGGCCTGTGTCTGCACTGTCCGTTCCAAGCTGGATGTTGATGCTGTCTGCTCCACAGCATCAGGCTGTCTTGGTGCTGTACCCGTTAACTCCTCTTCACTGCGAAGGATTACAACGTTGCAATGTTCAATCCTCGGGTTCTCCACTGGTTTCCCTTGAAGGGCTCCTTGCTGGTTGGTGGTCGTCGAGGCTTGTTGGGCAATTTGGTTCTCGAGGATTCTGTGGTGGGATTTGATTTGACTAATTTCCTCGCTCATTTTGTTCTGGTTTGCCAATATGGACTGCAGCATGCTTACCATGTCCGTGTTGTTGCCTTGCTGTCCTCCTTGGTTCTGTCTTTGGTATGAGGGCTGTCCGTCTTGATGCTGTCGTTGAAGTTGGGGCTGTTGTGGGATTCTTTTTTCATTTGGTCCTCTCCAAGAGAAATATGGATGATTTCTCCAAGAAAGATTATAAGTGTTCCCATATGGCCCTTGCTTCTGCTGGATGAAAATTGCTTGCTCAGAATCACACTCGGTAAAAAGTGGGCAATTGGACGTGCTGTGAGGTCCTCCACATCCTTCACTGTCTGAGGCTGTGCATGTGGCTGCCTTGACATGAGCAGCCCCTAATTGCTTCCTGAGGGCTTCAATCTCTGCCTCTAGCTTGGTTACTCTGTCTACTCTAATTATTCCGGATGCCTTGACTCCTCTGATCTGGGTTTGCCTTTTGGTCAGGGCTTCAAGAATGGCAACTACATCATTGTAGTCCTTGTCCAGAAATGAACCATTTGCCATTTTGTCGAGGGTGTTCTGGTCTTCATCATTTAGGCCGCAATAAAATTGCTCAAGCTGCATGGCCTCATCAATTCTATGGTTTGGGCATCTCCTCAGTAATCCCTTGAAGCACTCCCAAGCATCACAAATGGATTCACCATAACGCTGGGAAAATCCTATCAGCTGCTGCCTCAGGTTTGCAGCTTTGCTCGATGGATGATACTCCTTCAAGAAAGCTCTGACCAGGCTGTCCCAATCTATGAAATGGCCTGCCTCATGGTGGTTGAGCCATTCTAATGCTGCGTCTCTGAGTGAGAATGGAAATACCCTCATGTATAACTGCTCCTTGGTCATTCCGGCTATGTTTACAGTGCTACACACCCGCAGAAAATTCAGCAAGTGTGAATTTGGATCTTCTGAGGGTAAGCCTCCAAATGTGCACCTCTCCAACATGTTGAGTAGGTTTGTTCTGATTTCATAGGGGGCGTCGACATCTGGAATGGCTATGCTGTTGTGGATGATGGTGGTTGGTGGTTGTAGGAGCTGGGACATGGGGATGTAAGGTGGCATAGGCTAAGCCTGTTCAACTGCTGGGTCTGCTCCGTCATTGAGTCTGTTCGCCATGGTTTGTTGTTTCTGCTTGGTCTTCTTGCGAAACTCACGGGCTGTCCTTTCAATCTCCTGGTGGAAGGTTAAAGGTGGCTTCTTGCTCCTGGTTTGGGGCATGCACCACCTGAAAACTCCAACTTGGAAAAAGAAAGGGGTAAGTAATAAAAAGCTTAATTAGTCAGAAATAAAAAGTAAAAGAATCAAGCGCCAGTCCCCGGCAACAGCGCCAAAAACTTGATGCGTGTGCTGTCGCAACTGGTTCCTGCAAGTGCACAGGGTTGTTGTAGTACTTTTATCAAGGTCGTATCCACAGGGACTGGGTTGAGTCTGTTACCCTTCAGATTAGACAAATTAGGCTCAAAATAATCAAATAAGGATGGATGGTAATTGAAATGTAAACTAAGTAGTAAAATAAATGTCACAACAAGATTAAATGAGGAAGAGATCAGGAATGGTGAATTCTTAGGCATCCGGGGGTTCACATGCTCTGTCTTATGCGTGTAAATTGCTCGACAGCCTCATCACAGGCTGAGCCTGTGGGTGAGGCTGTGAATAATTAGATGTCTTGTCGGGGCTCCCAACCTAAGGTACTATCAACGGCTTTCGATCTTATTAATAATTCCTTAAGCTTTCATCTACCCCCTGTCACTAGAGTAGACATCCTCTTAAGGATGAGGTTCAATGTTGGTGCGAATTCCCACAGTCTCTCCCTACCTTCTTTCCAACATCTATGGAGTTAAGGCTGACTATTGTAGGTCTAGCACTCTTGGCTTCTCCTTTCGGTCCTTTACCAGGCTGCTATTAAACTAAGAATATGCTACCCAATAATCAATTAAGAATCAAACTAGGAGTTGTGTCATCTCTTGACTATGCTGTCACGGAATGAGGTTGTGCTGGGCATAGCCTGATGCTGTGGACAACAAGGGAGTTAATTACAGGATTGGTTCTTGCAGGCGCTCTCAACCTATACTGCACCCAATTGCTTTCGCTTACAGGTGCCTCCCATGGTTCTCATCTTCCATGTGCTTTCGCATTGGTCAAACTCTGGGGATTAAAATTGGTGTTGAGGCTAATTCCTCAATTAGTTTCTAACCCCGTCACAAGCTAGAAGACTAAGTGTTTGTTGTTGTTGTTCTAGTGGCTATGGTTTCTCCTTTCGGTCCTTCACCTAGCTGTTTGTATTCATGCATGGTTTGATCAGAACTCAGACATGCAGCAAGCTCATAACAACTAAAACAAGAAATATGATTAAGAACACAAAAATGAGCAATTTATTACATAAGAACCCGAGACATGTTTACCTCCCTTCAACCTAAGAAGGGGTTGTTTAGTTCATACTCAGAATTACAAAACAGATGGGTGTATATGATGGCATAATTTTTGGAACAATTTGGAGGCTAGGGGCGACACGAATTCTGCCTGGAAAAGGGTGCAGAATCGTGTTTCCCCTTGAAGCCATGGTGTTCCTGGGTTCTGCCCCCTGTTCCAGAACTTCTGCAAGTTCTTTGTATTTTCTGGGTTGATTTCTGGATTCCCCGATGCCAGGATGCCTTTCTCCTCTTCTCTTCACCCTTTTTGTAGATGTAGCTCCCTTCCCTTCCTCCTCCCCACTTGTTGGAGGGCATGGGTGTTTGGGCAAGTTGGCTCCTCTGTCCTCCAGCGTGTGTGTCAGGATAGGCATGATGGGCACGAAGTTGATTGGTGGATTGTGAGTTCCAAGGCACCCTTTGCAGAGGATAATTATTCTTTAAGGTAGATTCCCTCTGAGTGGCATGTGCCTATTCATTTTTCCCTGGAAAGTGTTCTGGGAACGTCAAGAGAATGCTTGTTTATGTTAGTGGAGCATATGGTGCAAGTAGCGTAATTTTATATTATTCCTGAAATTTTTGGGTTTTGCAGGACGCACAGCATGAGGCTTTCGTCACATAGGCTGAGGCTATGCAAGGTTTAACTGCAGTCCTCCTTTGACTTCTTCTTTGGTTGGTTTCTGCCTCTACTGCTAATAATGAGGTGTCATCAAGACTTCCTGGAAACGATCGGGGACAATGAGCCTCAGTGGAAATCTTGCAATTTGCAGGTGGAATTAGTCTTTCAATTGGGTTCGTAATGAACAACAGCCTCAGGAACAGCCTCAAGGGTTCTGCAACAGGCTCATGCTGTGGCAGAGGTTGTTTCTTCAAATTCTTCAATGAAATCTTCCCAAACTGGTTGAAATGCACCTGAAATCACTAATTATGCAGTAAAGGGTAGGAATACAAGAAATACGATGGAATTATGCATAGGAGGCATATAATCATGAAAAAATGAGCACATATCATGCCTAAAATCATGCCTAAAACTATGCATATTTCATGTGCATCATTTTATCACATTCATTCACTACTGACTTGAGCGTCGGAGTGTTTTCTTAGTTATTTTGCAGGTACCCCTCATTTAGGCAAAAAGACAGGGGGAACAAGAGTGCCGAGACTATCCAACATCGATGTTGCTTAACAAAACATTGATGTCTGGCCAATACAATCCTGGACCCGAGGCTGTAAAACATCGATGTTGAGTGGACTTCAGCTCGTACCATTTCCCAACCAGCAGCTTTAAACATCGATGTTCAGTCACAAAACATCGATGTTTAGTAAGTATTTTTCTTCCCAGAAGTTTTAAACATTGATGCTTCCAGGTAAGACATCGATGTTTTGTCATTTCATATTACAATTTTTTCATCCAGTAGTTTTAAACATCGTTGTTCTCATACTTAAACATCGATGTTGTCTCGATTGGCGGCATTTCAGCTTGTGTCCAGAGGCTCCACAACATCGATGTTGAACTTATGAACATCGATGTTTAGCCCTCAATTTTCAAAAAAAATATAGCCGTTGGGAGTCAAACATCGATGTCTTCGAACAGAACATCAATGTTTAGGCGTTAAAATTTCAAAAAAAAAAAGCCGTTTTTAGCCGTTGGAGCCTGTTGTAAGGACTACAATGGCTATATTTTGGATCCTCTATATAAGTGATGACTCCCTCTCTCATTTTATACACACTTCCTACTATTCATTCACTCTATACTTACTCTTCACATCATTCTCCTACTCATTTTTCTAAAGTATGGCAGGAGGGAAGAAATCTTCCAAGGTCAAATCTCCTACTAAAGAGAGACCATCAAAGCAAAGAGGAGGCTCTTCAAGCTCAGCTCCTCAATTTACAGTGGAAGGCACCTCAATTTGGTTCTCTACCAGAGCCGAACTCCATAACTTCCTGTCTCTCTTCTCCAAGCACTCAATTGCATCTCCATGGTATCTTCCGGTGGATTACCCGAAGGAGAAGAACTACACGCAGCTTGAAGCCAATCTTCGAGCATCGGGATTGTGGGAATTCGTGACTAATAGGGGCTGGCAATATAATGGTGAATTCGTCCGAGCATTCTACTTCACTCTCCGACGAGATGGTGACACCTTGTCCGCTAGTGTCAATGGAGTATCTATTACCATGACATTGGAGGAATTCAGGGCGCTTGTTGGCTTGCCTTTTCAGGGAGACGATATTGCATCTTGCGGAGGTGATCATTGGGCCACCATCCATGAACCACCCTTCCTGAATAAGCTTGGCTTCACAACCCTTGTTCGTCACAAATAGGCCAACCATCCATTCCATTAACCCGGAGTATCGAGTTCTATTCTACCTTCTCAGCCGGGTCATCAAGCCTAGAGACAGAAATCACACCGTCTCATCCGTTGAAGATGTGAAAGTTCTACATGCCGTCATCCACCATGCACCAATCAATTGGGCACGATTTGTGCTCATGCACATGTCGAAATATGCATCCCCATACACCGACCATCCATTGCCCCATCCATTCTTGGTCTTGGATATTTTATTGAATGCAGGTGTCGATGCTCGGCAAGGCGCACGGGTTCCTCACACAAAAATATGGGCGATAGGTGATGCTACTTTCCGCACCGGAAAATCTGTGGAAGAACCAAGGCCCGGCCAAACTTCCGAGCAACCTCCAGGGACTGCCCAAGCAGAAAGCTCCCGTGCAGCCCCTTCTCGACGCCGAACCTCCGGAGTCACTCTTGAGTCCATTGCTGACTCCATCCACGGCCTTCAATTAAGCATGACAAGCTTGAGTAGAGCAATAGAGAGGATTAACACGGAAGTGCAAAGACAAGGCCACTCTCTTCGGTCTTACTTTGCCCGTGTAGATTACGATCCTCCACCATATCACACCACACTTCCTGGCTACAATTTTGAAGTTGAAGGTGATAATGATGATGAGGACTTCACTCCAATGGATGTTGAGGATGGTGAAGAAGGAGCAACTGAAGAAGAAGAGGATGATGATGATGACAATGATGGGAACTAAGACCTAACTTTCTAAACTCTTATCTCTTGTTATGTTTATGTCTTTCTAAATTCAATAAAATGTTTCTTATTGCCATTTCTTTTTGCTAATGCCAAAAGGGGGAAGATAAGAAGAAGTATATGCACAAAGAAATAATATGCACCAAGTTAGGGGGAATCATAGTTTGAAAAACATAGGGGGAATTAACCTCACTTATGAATTCATAAAACTTGGCCTATACTCCTATTTGATTGTCATTATCAAAAAGGGAGAAAATGTTAGAACTCATGTCTCCTTGTCTCATTTCAGGGTTTTGATATTGACAAACCAAGCATGACTCAATTGATGACAACCTTGAAGCAAAAAGAAATCAATCAAAGAGCAAAGGTCTAAAGAGAAAAGAGCACAAGAATTGAAGTAACAAGCAAGAAGAGTTAGGAACTCCAAATTGTACAAAGGTTAAACAGTCAATTCTTCTAAGACATTGGCTCAAAACAAAATCAATTTTACGCATGCATTCAATAGCATCCTTTCAATCATGAAATGCTTTTTGAGCAATGAACATCGATGTTCTGATTTTAGACATCGATGTTCCTGCCTTCAAACAATCTTTCAAAACAGGCAGTAGCTCAGAACATCGATGTTGGCATCCCAAACATCGATGTTCTCATGACCGTTGCACTTGAAAAATGTTTTGCAACAGCAAAACTTCGATGTCTAAACATGAGACATCGATGTTCCATCAATTGATTTCTTTAAATTGATTTTCGCCGAACCAAATGAACATCGATGTTCTTCAAGTAAACATCGATGTTCCATGATGATCAGCTTCAAAATGATTTTACAGAACCAAATGAACATCGATGTTCTACAAGTAAATATCGATGTTCCCATGATCATCAGCTTTAAAATGATTTTGCCGAACCAAATGAACATCGATGTTCATTGAGTAAACATCGATGTTCTAGTGATCGTTGGACTCAATAATTCATATTTGCTGGAAAAACATCAATGTTCTCATGACCATTGGTCCAAATAATTCAAGTTTACTGGCCAAAAATGGATGTTCTAAGTTTAAACATCGATGTTGTGCCGTTTTGAGCAGACATTTCAACATCCCATGCTATTTTGTCTAAAGGTCTTTTGGATTGATTCCATAACGATCATACATGTTTTGAGACATATAAATAAAGGATTTACATCTCTGTATAACAACAAGCAACTCTCTACATTTTAAGCATCAATTGTCATACATACATTGCAATTTTTATGAGCCAATTTCCTTGAGAATTGAGAGTTGCCTTTATAGAGCTTTACTTGTTACTCATATTCACTCTTAGAGAGAGCTTTTGTTTGAGTGTTTTTAAAGTTTTGTTCATACACCTTAAGGGAGAATTGTTCCCCTGTAGCAACTCATAGGAAGAGTGTTTTCTTTCCTTGAGAGAAGTCTTGAAGTGAGGTATCTTCAAACAAGTAGAGTTTCTTGTGACTCGGGCTCTAGGATTGTATACGGTTTGTTAAGCACCTGAAAGCTTAACCTAGATAGTGAAATCTTCGAGAGAGTCTCTCGGAGGACTAGATTAGCCACACAAGTTATGTGTGTGAACCAGTGTAAAATTCGGTGTGTCCTTCATTCTTTCAATTCAGTAATTATTTCCTGCAAGTTTTTGATTTTGTCCATAAAACGCTATTCAACCCCCCTCTAGCATAGGGCACCTATTCTAACAACGAGTTGCAAAAATAAGGCTTTACATGCCCCCCTTTTCGGCTAACAACTCTAGCTAATGTAAGTCTACATCAAATGATGAATTTCTAATGTTGTCACCTTTTTTGACCTTTTACCCTCAACCAAGTCTACCTTGTTAAGAAATTTGTGTTCTATATGTGAGTGATGCATGAGCATGTCCAAGTGTGTCGTCTTTTCAATGCATGGGGGTGCCCCTAGTTTCTACAACGTGAGTTTTTAGATGCAAATGTTTCCTAACTCTACATATGTGGATGCAAGTGCCATCTATCTCTTCATAATGTGTTTGGGTGCAAGTGCCCCTAATATAATGCATGAGCATTGAAAATCATTCGAGCCAAGGTGAAAGTTAAGCAACTTGAGGAAAAGGCGAATTATTCCATAAAAAATACTAAAGCTTCATGTGAAGGATTCTGACTTGACTATGAACAATTTTTTTCAAATAAGAATCCCATGAGTGGTCGACTAAAGACTTCCAGGTGTACGAAAGATCATCTTGCGAAGCGACGGGGTTGGAGGCGAGAGAGCGGATGAGGTTCAGGCACTCCTTTGTGGCCAGTGGCTACTCTCTCTTTTTTTTTTTGGCCTTTCTTCGAGGGAGTATCAACCACAAACCCTTAGAGGGACACAATCGTGATGAGTCATAGGAGATATGCTTGAGAATCTACTAAAGAGGTACGCGAATGGATAACCAGAGCTGGCGGGAGACCAAATAACAACCTTATGGAAGAAAAAGTGTGCTCGAGGGAGAGGGATGATACTTTGTCGATCTTGAGATACAGAGTCCAAAAAAAAAATTTTCCATTTGAATACCCTCGTGGCATATTTCACCTTGAGATGCAAAAACAAATTTCAATTTTGTCCATTGAACCAACCTAAAGACCGATTAGACCGGGCCCGTTGCCGGGTTACCTATGTATCTGTGGATGTGGTGTTTGATTTGGGGTGTTTGTCAAGACAATGTCTTGTGGTGGGGAGTCGAATGTGGTAGGTTTGTAGGAGAACACTTGTCTTTTTTATTCATCGCTTCCTCCTGATTTTAAAATATAGGTGATGAATCAATCATTTAGGCACTAAGGGTCACTTTTCCTTTCCTCGTTCTTTTTTTTTTTTTCTTCTTCTTCTTCTTTTCTTTTTCCACTTTTTTCTTTTTTCCAAGGGGAATGACCCGTTTGAACATGTGCATTTAGATAAAACTCTTTAGAAAGCTAGATTCATTTTCAGGAGGCAATTCTTTTAGACAAGTGTTCAAGATGAATGTGATGGATTCTATGTGGAGGTTGGAACGGATAGAAGTTTGAAGGTTAACTTGGGTTTGTGTTTGAAGGTTAACGTGGGTTTGTGTTTGAAGGCTAAAAAAGATAAGTGTTTAGGTAGGAATGGTTTACACCCACATAATCAGGTCTTCGTAGTTCATTGCAAGGTCCTCGAGTTAAGTCAAGGGACTTCCATAAAAATTTGTTAAATTTTTGCCACACAAAGAAGAGGGCATAAAATTTTATTCCTTGAGAGGAACTAAAAGGTACAATTATTCAAATGCTTGAAAATAAAGTGAGTCTAGTGGGATTAAACCATCACTCTTTATGAAAATTTAGACTCTCTACTCTCGATTCTCATCAATATCTATGCATAGTAGGCAATGTCAATATCCTCATATCGATCAAGTTCTAAATGGCGTGGCGCAAGCTTCCACAGTGGTGAACTATATGTCCTTGAGTCTGGTGATACTCACAATATTTGCTTTGATCAGTTGTGGGGTTTACATATGGTTTCGGCTCTAGAGGCTTCAACAATCGGCCGTTTATGCACTGTTTGAACACTGCTCCAATGGGCGTGGGCAATGGAGTGAACTCTCTCTTTGGTGGGATGACCAGACGAGATGCATGTGCATCCACATTATTGACTTCAATCATCCTTTTGTCATTATACCCTTGGGGTGGAGCATGTCTAGCAACCTTGACCCTTCCAGATGTGATGGCATCTTCCAATTGAATTCCTGCCCCAATCAGTGCCTTGAAGTTGGCATAATAGTTGCCTACAATGTGGTCATAGTAAACTGGCTGAAGGTTCTTGATCACGATTTGCACTTGATCCTCCTTCGTGGGTCTATTCACCATCAAAGAGGCTTTGTTGCGCCCCCTTGAGATGAAGGTGGAAAATGTTTCTTGGATCCCTTGCTTGGTTGTCTCAAGGTCCCTCTTGGTCACATCCACCTCAGTGTTGTAGTTGTATTGTTTCATGAACTCCTCGCACATATCCTTCCATCGGCCAATTTGGTTCTCACCCAAAGTCATGAACCATTTCAAGGCAGCTCCAGACAAAGTTCTCTGAAACAATTGGACCATCATCTCAGGCCCTATCCCCAAAGGTTGCAACGTCCTTGTGTAAATCTTTAGATGGGTTATGGGGCACCCGGTCTCATTAAACTTTTCCATGTCAGGCATCTTGAACTTCTCGGGTAGACGGGCTTTGGGGAATAGGGATAATCGATCCAAGTTCCAGTCATCTTCTCTTCTCTTTATGCTTTTGACCATGTCCTCAAGCTTTTTGAGCTTGTCCTTATCGGCAACCCTTAGTTCCTTCCCTTTAGCTTTCCTTGCCCCTTGCTTCGAGGATAGCCCCTCGTTCTCTCCATTAGACTCATCTTTCCTTGCTCTCACATCGTCAATAAGCGCCCTCAAATCAACATCATCTAACTCGATCATCAACTCCTTCATCAAATCTGCTGTCTCGGTTTGTACCTTTTTTCCACCCATGGTGCCCTCTAGATACGCCTTCCACGAAATGAGGTTCATAGCCATCAAGAATCCTAGATTTGAGCCTTGTTTTATTTTTGAAAACGGTGGGAAAGTGTGATGGAATACATTCGCAAAATATTTTTTTCATTCTCCCAAAATATAAGTTGTATGACGACTCAGGTTCAAAAAGGTTGGAAATTGAAAAGTGAGACAGCCTAGCTCGAATTCATTTTTGTGCTTTTAAAAACATGGAATGCAATGCCGAATGTATGCGAATATGAATTCCCTAAGATAAGGTAGGGCGACTGAACATATATGTCAACTGGGGAGACAACACCATAAATTTAACATCGGTTTAAACAGGTATACTCACACCCCTAGGGTTTGTTTACCCGACTCGTCAGTTCACACTTTGCAATATAGCACCCTACGCAGAGGTAGCACACCCCTAGGGTTTCCAGAATTTTTTTTTGTATTTTTATGTTTATCGACATGAAAAACACAATATTTACACTTACTTCAATTCATAACAATTAATCACTCAAATGCACATACCACTTATTGATTCTTCATGCATGAGATGCTCAAGGTATGCAGCTAGTTGGGGGCTAAAAAGACTGCCGCTAAGGAATAGTTTGGGCAACTCACATGTGATAAAAGATATCGCGTGATGTCCAAGGCCCATTAATCCTTATCATTGCATGAGCAGCGACAAACCGGTTCACACAAGCCACTATCGCTTAAAGAAAGCGTTGTAGCGGACTTGGATCCCCTGGCCCTCTTACGGTAAGGGCTTCACATCATTTATCATCAGGGCACTTACAATGACACATAAAGAGGCATACAGAAATTTAATAATTGCACAAAGTTTCTTGAACTCTCAAAAGTCCGCAGCGGAGTCGACAGCTACGAACACCCGACCCAAAATCACTTGGGCCTATTCACCTTTCCTTTACACTTTCTTCATAACCATCATCCAACATCTTTGGAGTAGCCACCCAAATTTTGTTAAGGGACAAAAACTTGGGAAAAACCCTTCATGTGACTCCATTCAGGAAACTGGATAACGAACCAAAGATGTTGGACCTGGGGATTCGTCATGGATGGGAATGTGTTAGGCACCCATCCATGTTGGGGTGAAACTTTGTCCAATTAGAGGATTTTGTGTGTCTTGTGCAAGTGTGCAAGTGTGAGCACCAAAACACAAAATAACTGAATATTAAAAAGAAAGGGGAGAAGAAGAAGAGTGGGCTTGAGTTTCCACTACTAGAAACCACCTACGTACCCCAGCGACCGGGTTCAAAGCCCACGTAGTTCTTAACATGGCATCACAACAGTCACATTATCATCAACATCAACATCTCAACAATAATTGGTCAGACAACAAGGGATTGGGATTACCTCTTGTAGCCCTCCTCTAGCTCCTTGGTTTGGGTTGTGCCTCCCACACAATTTCCTCCCACTCCTCCACTTAATCTTGGAGTTCTTCTTGATTTTCCCCTTTGCTGCCTTCAATGGATGATGCTACCCACAAAATTTTACCAGAGTTTTGCCTATGGAACTATTTCTTAAGCTTGGAGAGAAAGAGTTTCTCCAAGCTTCAAAGCTTTATGAAGAGTGTTTGTGTAATAGAATCTCCTCTTTGAAATGTGAGAGGAGGGTCCTATTTATAGTGTTCTGGGTAGCCTAAGGGTGTGGACCAACTTAATGATCAAGGTAATGGAAAAAATTCTGGGCCAAAACCGAGTAGAATCAGATTACGGGTGAAAATCGGGGAGAAAACGCGTTTTTGGGTGTGCATGACCGCTATGGCTGGCGGTCATCCTATGGATGACAGCCAGGCTGGGCGGTCATGGCTGGAAGACCGCCCAGGCCCGGCGGTCATCCCGAGATGACTGCCCGCGCCTATGCGTCTCACCCGTTCTTTCCTTTTTCGGACCCGAGTCTCACCTAATTCCTCCCTGATTGATCCTACCGCGTAATTAACCCCTAGACAGCCCAGAATCCTCTACTTTCTTGATTACTACTCCACTCAATCATCTCCTAATTAACTAGTTACACATTGATTCTCATTTTAAGCCAAAATCATACCAAAAACATTCTTGCTATTAAGGAATGATTTAACTCTGATTTTCCACGAAAATCAGAGCTAAGTTTGTCTGCAAGCAAGGTGTTAATGGGCTGTGCAACTCTGAAGAAAACTATATACCTTATTAATTTGAACCCTAAAATTTACCTTTAACCCAAGAATAAATATAATTGGGTTTAATAAATAAACAAGCCCAAATTTAATGAGATAAAATACATTTTAGCGATTAGTCCTTAACATATCCTATGATTAAATCGTCTCATTAATCCTAGGCATATAAAAGTCTTAATTACTATAACGTATAAATTCTACTAAAATTAAACCCCATCCATGCTTCAACCCAAGACTAACTCATCAATCTTATGATTCAAACATGTCTGGAGTCTAATCTCAATATAATTTTCATGGGTCAAATTTGGGTGTTCACAATCATAAGTATTCTAATTTGGCTCCGCATTTGGTTTTTATGTGTTCATGCATATCATAACATATTGCACACATATGCACTTAGAATATATACAATTGTCACATATCTCACACCTGCACTAAGCATATGAGCATATGAGGACACATCGTGGCTGTCATCAAATAATCAAAGGCATCAAGGAGAAAGAGCTGCAGTATTTGGTCCATGGACGAGCCAAAACCTATTATTCAGTGGACAAAAGGCAGTGGTTAATGAAATGGAGAAAGAGAGTGCAAAGTCAACTAGACAACTTCTAAGACAACGGCTATATGTGGTGTCCCACATCTGTCAAAAAGGAATAACTGAAAAGCAAAGCGGTTCATTTATGGAAGATGGACAATCTCTCTCTCCTAAAAACCCGTGACTACTCTCTCTCCACCATTACCCACCTTCTTCTCAACTTCCCTTTTCAGTTTTGCCCTGAAACACAAACACTTCAATCCTAAAACATTTACCATTATGAGAACCAATAAAGGAAAAATCAGAAGGAATCACCCTCAAAACAAAAACCACTGAAACACCAGCACCATTAAAAGGAAGAACCAAGGTTGCTGCTGCTAAACCTGTCTTCAAGAAGACCTCGACACCTGAAAAGAAAAAGGCCAAGGAGAAAGAAGAGAAAGAGAGCCCTGATTTCAGTTCACCAGAAAGAGAGGCGGCTGCTCAAATCGAGAAACTCAAACATGGGACTCAGACCCAAGAAGCCATGATGCCTCCAGGAGAAGAATCTGATTCCAAGGTGCATGCATTCAACCTTGAAGAAGTTCCACTAGGAAACATCTTTGAAACTGGTATTTTAACCTCTGAACCTTTTGGTGTGCGAGTTTCAAGTTCTGGAGAGGTGTATGCTGCTGATAAGACTTTGGTAGGATCGATTGAGACACAATCAGATGCTAGGAATTTTGTTGATAGCACTGTTGTGTGTATTGAAAAATCTGGTGATAAGATTCAGTCACTAGATAAAGTTGGTTGTGTTGGTGAGGATTCTGAATTGGCAAAAGCCAAATCTGACTGTGCTGTTGAGAAAGTGGCTGGATCGAGTGATAAGACTAGGGTGTTGGATGTTTATGAAAGATCTGGCTCATCAAAAGTCAAAACCAACCTGCTTGCTGCTTTTGTGAAGTCACTTGTACCTCCTCCGGGAAAAGACGCAGAAGAGTTGTATGAGGAGAAGGTGAAGAAACTCGGCGGTGTCCTGGTTCATATGAAGAACACTGATGACGAAGATTTGGCTACAGAGCAAGCCAAAACCAGTATTCTTATTGTAGAACAGAACTTGGCTGATGAAGAAGCCAAATCCAGAGAACCAAAGGTGACAGAAGAGACAGAGAAGGGCAAATGATGCGTTTTATTTACGCGTGACTTTTTCAAATTTATAATTCTTGATCAATTCACAACACGACACACAAATAACTCACGAGTAACTGCAACGATTGTTAACTGCAAGCGCACAGTGTACTATGTAGTGTAGTAGTCTAATCAAGGTCGATCCACGGAACAAGGGAAATAAGTACTACCTAATGTCACAACTTATGATTGTCTAGGCAAATCAAATAAAAGATGGTGTAGGGTGATGTCGAAACTAACAAATAAAAAGAAATAAAATCGCAGACTTAATCTAAATTGTGGTTCTATCAACATCTAAAGCAATCTAGGAAATCGGAGTTCACACAATTACTGTCTAGGTTCATTATGCATGGAATCGATATCTCCTACTGATGTGTGATTGTGGGCAACTGTTTCTGATGTCTTAATCCTTAGCTCTCGCATGTTGAATCAAATATTCAGCAAAGATTACTACCTAGCTCTCGCATAGCCTAGCATCAATCCTAAACTCATTCAGCACAAAACAATTAATCAAACCCTAAGAAACTGTCAGCTCTCGCATATTTTAGCATCAATCAATCTATGTTCTTCTAGGTATCATCATATAAATCACGTAGCTCTCGCATGTTGCAATCAATAAGAATCAATCCAAAGTAGATAATAAATTCCGCACAAATAGAATGAACAATCAACACAATCAATTGAATAAACATCAATTCATATATAATAAAACCATAGAAGTAAATGGCTACATCCCTAATCCTAGATTAGAGAATTGGTTCATCATAATAAAATAGCAAATCATCAAAATCTTACAAGAATTCATCAAGTAAACAATTAAACAGAAAGAGAATCGAATAAAAGGGAGAGTAAAGAAGTTGGGTAGCCGATTTGTGTTGGTGATGATGGCGTCGACTTGTGCTCCTCTGGTGACGACTTCTGTTGCAATTAGACTGGTGATTTTGTGACTTTAAACCTTCAAATCTTGCTGGAAAAACGTTGAATTGTTGTGAGGAATAAACTTTGAAATTGGTTAAGGAATTCGGCACCACCTAGAGGTTCCAAAAGAGTGAAAACCCTAACCCTACTAGTGTGTGTGACCTAATAACTAACCAATTCGGCAGAGCTTCGCCCTCTGACTTCTGCCTTCTGAATATGTCGACTTAGGGGGTCCTTTTATACTGTCTTTAGCTGCTGGAAGTTGGTGGGGCTCACCTACCTTGAATGGAAATTGAATTCTTGACTTGCACTCCAAGATGGACTTTTGCCTGTTTTCTGACGCGAAACTTGCATGCCACTGAACTCCTAGAAGACGTCCCAACTAGGCATTGAACTCTTCTACAAAGTTCTAGATGATTCTCTCTCCTAGTTTTCATGAAAAGAACTCTTTAATTGAACTTTTGTAGCTCAAGATATTGCCAAAACACTGGGCCTGGGTCGGCACAGAAAAATTCTGCATCCTAGGCTGGATGAAGATATTTACTGCTCCTCTAGACAATTCCAAAAATTATGAAATTTAATCCATAGAAAGTTCTAGAAGTCTAGTTTCGTCTCCAATTGGTCTCACTTAATTTCGATGCCTAGAACTCCCGAAATCCTCAAAATAGTCGGCTGTGCTCACTGCGAAAGTTTCCTAAATTGGGCCTGGTTTCCAAACTTGGCTAAAATGCTTCCATTCTTCAATAAAAACGATAAATTCCTGATAAAAACACATAATCAGCAAAATTGAAGTACTAATTGACACAATGCATGAAAACACACTATAATATAAAGATTATACACATAATCGAGCAAGAATACACAGTGAAAGCTATTCAAAACCATCATAAAAACACTAACATTTAGATGTTATCAAATCTCCTCAAACTTAAACTTTGCTTGTCCTCAAGCAAACAAAACGAAACAAATCGAATGAGGGTTTTGAAAATCTCCACCAAATCACATAATCAAAAAGAATTCATATCAAGACTTCCACCAAGAGCGTACGAAAAACATTTAAGATCAAATGCTAAGAAAGAAAGAAAATCTCATGAAAAAGCATCCATGCCATAATCAGACTTACCCGTACAAGCTTTCACACCAATCACTTAGCAAAAATTGATTTCCCATATGCATGCAAGAATGAATTGGCGTCATGAAAATTTGAAAAACTAGTCCCGTAGGCAAATTCTAGAACTTAACTCCACTATTATGAGTAAACACTCTCAAAAAGATCAATAGGACTTTACAAAGGGTTGTAATGGGGTTTTGGGTAAAGGTTGATCAAAGAAAAGGTGTATAGGAAATCAAAATTCAAAAATTCGCTTAAGAAAAGATTGCAATATGCATTATCAAGAAATTGAAAAGAATTCTCAAAGTGCAAGTCCTGAAATAACATCCATCATGTGATCATCAAAAAAAAAATTCAACTTGTTTCAGGAACCATTGATTGCGCAATTTCTCATTTCTTTTTTGAATTTTTTTCTGATTTTTTTCTTTTGAATCGACTTTGTCGATTTTTTTTTCTTTTTTCTGCGCTTGACATTCCATAACATACTTGAAACAATTGAAAGTGCAAACATCTTCAATGCATAGATCTTCTTGGTTGTGAAAAGGCATGGTACAATTGCACTTATCATAGAAAGAATCTTGATAAAAACATTGAACAAAAATCTCTTAAGGAACTTCGAAAAATAGGGTATAGATAATGAAAGAAAAGAATGGTAGCTATAAGGCTTCAAAAGGTTAAAGGTGGGTAAATGTGGGTAAAGAAAAAAAATTTAACTACCATGATTTAGGCTCAAAGGGGTTAAAAAAGGGATAATGATAAAGGGTAGGCTTTTTATTGGCTTGTTGGTTCAAACAAAGAATGCCTAAATCATCTCTTTCATTGAGCATCTATGAGAAAAATTCACTTTGAAAAGTTCTGAAAACTTGTTCTAGGACATATATGTAACGTCAAAATTTTAAAAAATAATGGATAGGGTGTCGAAAAAAATGCTAAGAAAAGAATGCTAGAACTTGCATGAATTCATCACAACTAAGCATGAAAACAAGATCAATCAAAAATCAAACTTCTTGCATCTAAAAGAATAAGATTTCAGAAACTCAAAGTAACTCTCTTGGTTATCCATCAACAAAAACATCTTGATCATAGAATGGTGGGTTTGAAAACAATTTGAAAAACAAAAAAAAAAAAATCTTTCGTTTTTTTTTCGAAATTTTTTATTTTTTGTCGTTTTTTTTGAAAAACTTTTTATTTGAAAATCAATTTTGAAAAACAATTTAAAAACAAAAGCTGAAAACGATTTTGAAAATTTTTTTTGAAAAAGTAATGGCTTTTTCTAAGTAATCTAGAATAAAAAATATGCATACTCATTATATTAAGGTCAAAAACATGCTCTTTATTGACACAAAAACAAACAAATTGCAAAGAAATTTGTTTCCCCTCCTCAAACTTAAATCGGACAATGTCCTCATTGTCAAGAAAGAAAAGAAACAAAGGGTAAAAAGATAGGTACATAGGAGAGGCACTCTCCTCAAACTTAGATCGAAACATGTATAGCACATAACAAAAAATAATCCAAGTAAGAGAGAAAGTAAGAATCAACCGTAAGAGAGATAGAGAAATCGAAATTGCATTGCCACTGGGTGTTCATGACACCAAAATTAAACACATTTGACATGAAATTTAAATTGCCACGAGGGTGACTAGCATTTACTGCATCCTATGAAAGTAAAGACATAAAGCAATAAAAGCACAACACATAGAATGATGATGCATGAAACTACTCGGCAAGTTTGTTCTCTATATTCTCTAGCTTCTTCCTGTTAGGAACAATAGACTTAAGCTAGAGGGGGGGTGAATAGCTTATGACCGAAAATTAAAAACTTTGCAGGAAATAAGTGCAGAATTAAAAGAATGAAGGACGCAAGCAATTTATCCTGGTTCACACACACTCTACTAGTGTGGCTAATCCAGCCCTTCAAGTCTCACTTGAAGATTTCACTATCTACGTTAAGCTTACGGGTGCTTAACAAACCGTTACAACCTAGGAATTCTAGTCACAAGAATCCTAAACCCTGAAAGTTCAAGTCACATGAACTTCAGCT